>KZ063712.1:22839-41084 GCA_002091835.1 Anopheles maculatus
TTTATCAATTTTTACCGTACGATGAGACCATTTTTCATAGCTACAAAAAGCTAAGCAAAAAGTTCGATAGTGTGCGAGAGACGTATCGAAATTGGCCTGTTATGACAGGTCACGAACACACGCAAGCATTTGTGTAAATGATATGACAGCAGCTACGAGATTACTGAAAAGTAGAATTGCTAGGTTGTACAAAAAGAAAAAAAGGGAAGAAACATCGAAGAAAAACCCCGTCAAGTACAACTTTACGTCATTTGTGCCACGAAAGACATTGTGTTAATTTATTACTACCTACAATTAACTAACGTATTCTGCTCATTTAAATGTATGTTCTGTTTTCTTTTTGGGATTGTTTCACTGCACGCGGCTGCTCGGGTTTTATAATGTAGTGCATGAATCAGTCGTTCGCACAATAAAACTACACCTTCGTTGACTGCAAACTCCGTACCCTAAATACGCCTTGTCTCAACATAACAGCCGCAGTTAATGATCAGCAATACGCTGTAACACAAAGGAAAACCGTAAACGTGTCGTGTGAAAGTATATACATACATATATACGTTCACAATTTGCAAGCTGCAACTTTTGTACGTCCGTGATTGAAATTTTTTACTATAAAAGACAACAAACCAGTTTAGCAACATGTCTTTTGATGAGACATCGGCGGATCGTAATGTGGAGATTTGGAAGATTAAAAAGCTTATTAAGAGCTTGGAAATGGCCAGGGGGTAAGTACCAGATATCATCCATTCAACAATCGTGAGCATCCTGATAGAATCTGAATGGTCTATTTTCATTGCAGTAACGGGACGAGTATGATTTCGTTAATCATACCACCGAAGGATCAAATTAGTCGTGTGAGCAAGATGTTAGCAGATGAGTTTGGAACCGCATCAAACATCAAATCCCGCGTAAACCGTTTGTCCGTGCTCGGCGCTATTACGTCTGTTCAACACAGATTGAAACTTTACACCAAAGTGCCTCCTAATGGATTAGTGATTTACTGTGGTACGATCGTTACTGAAGAGGGCAAAGAAAAGAAGGTCAACATCGACTTCGAGCCGTTTAAACCAATCAATACCTCCCTTTATTTATGTGACAACAAATTTCACACTGAAGCATTAACTGCACTTCTTGCCGATGACAATAAATTTGGTTTTATTGTGATGGATGGTAATGGGGCTCTTTTCGGCACGCTACAGGTACGTGAGCTAAATGCTGAAATGTCAGAACATCGAGAGTTTCTCCATATTATAACCCTTAACTCTGTTATCCTTTTGTTTCAATCACTCTAGGGGAACACTCGCGAAGTGTTGCACAAGTTTACTGTCGATCTACCGAAAAAGCACGGTCGTGGTGGTCAGTCTGCGTTGCGTTTTGCGCGATTGCGAATGGAGAAACGCCATAACTATGTGCGTAAGGTAGCTGAGGTTGCCACACAACTGTTCATTACGAATGACAAACCCAATATTGCTGGGCTGATTCTAGCCGGTAGCGCTGACTTTAAAACAGAACTGAGCCAGTCTGATATGTTCGATCCGGTCGGTTGATTATAGTATGTTGCCTGCCTAAAACTGGAAATAAGGGAATGATTTTTCTACTTTCTTTATAACAGAGATTGCAATCGAAGGTTATCAAGCTCGTCGACGTTTCTTACGGAGGAGAAAACGGTTTTAATCAGGCAATCGAGCTGGCAGCTGAATCGTTACAAAATGTGAAATTCATTCAAGAGAAAAAGTTGATCGGTAGATACTTTGATGAAATATCGCAGGTAAGCTCTAAACGTTACATTGGCCTCATCCCGTATGTTATCGAGGGTAGAGCGCAATTATACAAAAAAATTTATTTTTTTGCTCTAAAAATGATGCAAAATTTAGGTGCGCGTACTATACTCGACTAACTGGCGGATACCATACACGCAAGTAAACTTGTAATTACATGCAAACTTTACCAATTATTCCCTACAGGATACTGGCAAATATTGTTTCGGCGTCGAAGATACTCTTAAGGCACTCGAGTTGGGATCTGTAGAAACTCTAATATGTTGGGAAAACCTGGATATTCAGCGTTACATATTAAAGAACCATGCTAGCGCTACGTCTACTACAGTATTACACTTAACGCCCGAGCAGGAAAAGGACAAATCTCATTTTACTGACAAAGAGGTAAAGATGGTTCAAGTTCGGATGCCATTCACAATATTGTGCGGCCATTTACTAAATGATGCCTTTTATGCCTTTTTAGAGTGGTGTCGAAATGGAATTGGTCGAGTCACAGCCACTGCTTGAATGGTTAGCTAACAATTATAAATGTTTCGGTGCAACTTTGGAAATAATTACGGATAAATCCCAGGAAGGTAGTCAATTTGTCCGTGGGTTCGGTGGAATCGGAGGTAAGTAGAGACACTGTGCTTTAAGTTAGAAAAACTGTAATTGCTAACTTATTGCTAAATAATTTTCTCTTTTCCATTTCTAAATGCTTTCATGCGGGGGTTACTTCTATAACAATGGATTTATGTAACAAATTGTTGATTGCTCTTTGGCATTTTCCAAAAACATAACACGTAGGAATCCTTCGTTACAAAGTCGATTTTCAATCCTTGCAAGCGGATGAACCGTTGGATGATGTTGATTTAGACGATTATTGAATTGGTTTTATTTTCCAACAACATGGTACACTTTTTCTCATTCTGTGTGCATCTTATCTAATTAACGCAAGTGTTTTGTATGATTTTTCGATTTCGCGGCTTAATGTGTACGCGTAAAGTTTGGTCAATTCGACCATGTCGACATTATACGTACGTTTCTTTAGATGTATGATGTGTGCCCCATATACCAGTAGGAGAATTTCTTCTAGTAGTTTTGACTTGACTCTCATTTTACGATAAATGAAAATTTAAAAAAAAATATACTGCCAATTGCATGTTTGAGAAAACATGTTTAGCGAGTCCTGTAGAGCATAAATATGATAATTTCGTTTGGTAAGGATTACAAAAAACAACATGTTCGATTTAGATGTTTCCAATTCACTGCATTGTTTTTATGATTGATGTGTGTTTTTGCTACCGAACGGTGGTACACGGTTTCTCAAAGGATTTTCGAAGAAAACTGTGTCATTCTTCTTCGTCTTTTGGCACTCTATAACCTCGAAAGGGGTTGATCATTTCTGGCCTTCTTGACTTGATTGTTCTCATGAATGGTACTGGGAAACTATCCGGATTGAATTCGACGTGAAAGTCCGGTGCCACTACCACCGTGTCTCAAACATAGCCCCGAAGCCAAAAACATACTTCGTTCCATAGTTTTATTTTGTGTCACCTGTTTGATTGTTTTTTTGAGTGCTTGTACGGTAACATTACCACAGCACCACCTAATCATCCAATGTGTGTGTGTGCGGTTTTCAACCATTACAATATTTTTCATACTTACTAATGAACTCCTCATTCTCACACGTTCCTTCAGCAAGGTAATTTGAATGATATCTATATAAGATTAAAAAAGTTTTTCTTTTGCTTTGGTTGAGTGATTATGTCATAATTATTGGTTGTTGCAATTCTATCGAAATAATTACTAAGAGCCTCTATACCATCTTAGCTTATTGCCTTGCGAACACATTTCTCAGCGACTTTTTACCGAATGTGGCGTAAGATTTGTTGTGATCTGTGTGGCGTAGCGTTAGGCACTTTTGTAACCTTTTGTTTTTTATTGGCATTATTTTTGTGTTATGCTTAATTGTGTTTAAATTTTATAAATACGTTTTTTTTTATCTAACTTTATCTAAAAAAAAAAAAGTGTTTTCAAACTGTTGTATCATTTATACAAACTTAATATAAATACGGACGTAAATACCTACTGCGTTGTGAAATTGCACATGATTTTTGTATTGTATCTATGTTTTAATGTATGCATGGGAGAACGTTATCATTTCCAACAATTTCTCGATATGACTTGTAGTATTGTCCTTTTTTTGTTCATATAATCTTTTCTTGTTATAGAGTCTTAACCTTTACGTTTGTAACCTTTGTTAAGTAACTTTAAAGAAACGTTTTATACATGTTAGAACAATCACATTCCTACTCTTTACAGGAATACTGCGTTATAAGGTAGACTTTCAAAGCATGCAGCTGGATGAGTTGGATAATGATTGTTTCGATCTGGAAGACTACTAAACCATCATTAGGCTGGAGCTGCATGATTGAGTACGCATAGAGAAGAGGTTATCAATTATTTGCACCTCTTGCTATCGATCTTAAAAATCTAAATAATATATAAAGCAAAACATAAGCGCGAAAAATTTCATGTTCAAATTGAAAGGTATAAAATCCCGGCACATAAGTAAACCCAGGTCTGCCCAGGACATGAACAATGGACAAAACATTAATAAAAGTAACAATAAGCAAATATGCAGAATACTATGGGTGTGAGCTATTGTATTCTCCCTTTTTTTACTGTTTTTTTTTTAGTTGTTCATGTTCATTGATCGTTTTGCAATAGAGTAAAAATAGAGATCGTTGAGAAAAATTGTAAAATTCGTTTGTTTCAATTCATCAGCAATACGGTCAGAATTTCAAACAACACGATACAATACGCAATCTAGTACCACCTCCACCCCGTTGTATATGTTCTGTTTGGCTAACGATTTGCTATCTGCTATATTGCTAGCTTACTTTGAATTATATAAATATATAGAAACATTGGTTCCCATCTAAAACGAGAAACAGTTAAGTCAATCTGATGCGCGCATGAGCCATTTTCCAAATTTTCAAAGGAATTACATGGTTTGCAATTCGGTTTTATTCGGCACGTTGGTTAAGTAAAAGAATAGTTAGCTTACACATAGTCACAGTACAATATTGGCAGCCGCGCTACCATTACTGGTTTATAAAACAATGCAGAGTCTAAATTCTTAGGTATCCCATTTTGGATGCAAGCAACTTCGTATATAAATTGCTAGATTTACTGTCTTGGGAACACAAAACTGTTCAATTGATTGACGGAAAAATAAATATGCCGCCACGCATGGTTTACCCCGGATGTAAATGCGATTTTTTGTTTGTTTATATCAAATGTATTACACTAAAGTTCGTAACGCATTATATCTTGCATTTGAAAATTGTTGTCTGTTTAATGTTACAAATTTTTATCCATTTACGCTGTACAACATGTATTAAAAGTGACAGTGTTCGTTTCATGCCGAAATAGTGCTTGCCCACCAATTGCTAGGATGCACCCGATTCATTATCGTGATTTATTTTAATTTTAATGCCATGGTAGATTTTGCAGTTTTCAGTGCCAATATCACATGTGCGGAATTTCTCGCGCCATCAACGAATTTAATTATGTTTAAATTTTATAAATGCGTGGCATTCGCGTTTTAGTTAGCATTATTTTGGCAATGATCTATATGCACCATTTGCCAACTGGGGAAAATCTACATCTAATTCCAACTGGACACTCCGTACGCAGCTACGGGTAAATTAAACTAAGGAAACCAGAAATCTCAGGCAAATATCTCTTGAGATTGAAATGCCAAAGAAAAAGAAGAAAATTGTGTTTTAAAAATATTATGTTAATTTTACCTACTCTTTTAACGTAAAAACAAACAACTGCCACGGCCATACACATGAACAAAAAGACACGAGGCCATTTAATTTTTTAAAAATGGCATCAAGCTGGATAAGCATGGAGCTATGATGCAGATATATGACGAACTGATTTCGCTTGTTTCGATTTAACCTAGTTGAAGTTATTGTAAAAAGAAGGTCATCACTGCATCAATCAACTCTGATTCAGTTGTTGTCATGCTGATGAAAGCATTGTTAAAATAGCCACGGATTCGTTCTCGGTTATGGTAAAACTTGTTTTGTAAGAGAATATTGCGACTTTATTCAGGGTTTGATTCTGTAGCAATGATTTGGTAATTTGTAGTTGAACCTAAGCAATATAACTTAAAAAAATTTATTTGGTTAAAATTTTTTTTATTTATTTATTTTCCATTATGACGGCTGGAAGCCGTATTTTCACCACCGCGTGTGATGATGTAATGTACATAATTCTTTAGATTTACAAGGCATTTCCTCCTTGCCTTATCCAGGGCATGCTCGGTTGTAGTAGAGTGATGGTGGGTTGTAGTCCATTTTTATTGTTGTTGTTGTAGTGTGGTTGTAGGGCAGGCATGGTCCGGACCAATAGCTGTTTTTATTGTTTGTTGTTGTGTGGCTTGTGCTATTGCTGGAATGGTACTGAACTTCGTCCTTCCGACTTGCGGATCTGGATTGTGGAAAAAAAAACAAACATAGAGAAAACGAAACTGGACAGAACAAACAATCATTTGGCTGCGTACAGTACTCAACAAGCAGCCCAGCAGAGACAGTCCAAGCTCGACCATGCAGGAATCGAACCCAGAAATGAGCGGCGAGTCTCATCTCGCAGCAGCAGAGGTGACTCCACTACTCTCGAGACTTAACCCGCCGACCACTCCCGGACCCAAAACCAACACGGCCAAACCCGTTGTGCCAATGCTGGAATGGGATGGAGAGTACTGTTGCAGACAAACAAGCCTGCCTCCTTTGTACAGCAGTGTCGACATTGCGCGCGGATACTATTGCTATGTCAACAGATCACCCGTATCTTATACGAAAAAAAAAACAACAACAACAAAGAACACGTAAAACAAAGACAACACAACATTTAACAAAACAGAATGAATGGAAACAATAAGGAATGGTAGGATAATTAGGATGTGGAATCACAGGATAAGACCGTTGTCTCTGGCGAATCGGAAGATGAGCCTCATGTAAGGGAGATCCCTGGTTGCCAGCACCTCTCTGATTTCTGTACCCGGTTGTCTGCCGATGCGCTCGACTGCGCTCATCAAGGAGGGTCTAGCGGTTTCGAACTCCTCGCAGGACCACAGAAGGTTAAAATGTTATAGTAAATATTAAGTAAATGATTTTTTTTTTATTGGTAACGACAAGGTCGTATGGTCAGAAAAATAAAGTTACGACGTTACATTTGTTTTTTTTTTTATTTTGGAACCTTAACCCTATGGAAACGCAATCCTTTCCCCTTAAAGAATGAAATATGTTTTGTTGTAATAATATTTCAAGTTTATAACTTTTTATCGCAAATGTTACAAAGGTTAAAGATAATGTCGTAACCGGGCCGGATACACAGACTAGTAAAAGTGGAGATTTTCTTTCATACGGCAGGACTGTGTATCGAATCCTATCCGGATTGCTGTCCCTTCATACGTAAGGTTGACTAACTAGACAAGTAACATCAAGCAAAGTTTGACAAACATTCAGATTAGGCAGAAACAGCCTCATCTCAATTTCAGTCGATTACCTTTATCAATATTTTTTTCTAATTGGTGCTCTTTGAATTTGCTTTCGATTCAACGTTGAAAAGTGCTTCGTAGTATCATTTACTCGCTCGAAGTGACCTTTTACTAAGAATTATTTTTATCATGACAAGCAAATTAAACGTTGTGATAATGTTTCTGACCTTGGTATTATTTTAGACAGTAAATTGACTTTCTCGAAGCACCATGAAAAAATAATTTCGAAGGCATCACATACTCCCGGACTATTATACAAAATGACAAAAGGTTTTAACGATCCGATTGTTCGCTCCGGAGCGGTTGGAGCGGAGCCGGCTCTAGCATGGAGCCGGAGCGGGCTCCGCAGCGATCGGAGCGGAGCGTCCCATCACTAATCCGGAGTGCTCCGAAGCCGGAACCATGAGCATGAGAAAACGAACCACGCCACTCGAAAGGCAAAGGCATCAGTCTAATTAACGAAAAAACGCTCGATGCGAACGTACGACCGCGGTCAAAGGGAACAAATAAAATAAAAATCGACGAACGCGTGGAGCCACGTGCAATAACCGCTCTGCAACATCAGAGCGGTCAGTTAGTATTTAGGGATTCAAAAATTATCAATAAAGCAGTATTCGACAACATCTGTACGGCTCAACATCATATTAGTCGGAGGTCTCCTCCGAGGTTTCTACCTCCGAGCCTCAAATGATTCTCTCTAGCGCCAGATTGAAGAGAAGGCAGGCAAACTCATCTTCCTGGTGCAGGGCCTTCACCGCAGAGAGTTTACCATACACTTTTACCTGATGTGTTGTGATCTTAGTGATTGTCATTTTTACAAGCCTGGTAAGCTAGGCCGTCACATCACCAATAGTACTGTACCTTAACAGCTGTTGCCAACGTCGTCTTTGCCAAAAATGACCAAAAACTGAATCCGCGCTTCGCAAGACACTTTCCATAACAATATTGAACAGTAAGCTGGTCCCAAGAGACCATCCATGTGTTCTAACAGCTGTTCTCCTCTTCTGCTTCCTATGCCAGAGGTTACGGAGCTCCTGTGGCGTATTTCGAAGTAACACGTTCAATAGTCGATCCTCAACTACCGCTTGTCTTTTGAGGAATGGAACCGCTTCGTGGGGCATTTAACGTCCTGTACAATTTCCTGAGTTTTCCTCGACTTAGTTAGTTGATTTCCTGAGTTTTCCTCGACTTAGTTAGTTGCTGCATCAACTACTCGTCCGACTCTTCAAAGCTGCGTTTCCTGTACTGAAAGAGTTGCATAGACTTTCTTGTTCAAAAAGAGCATGCACGATACCGAAGATAATTGCGATGCCATGTTGTGGATAGTGATCCAACACTATATAAATGCGTAAGTATATGTGCCCGAACAACAAACCATTAACTGTTGCTGCTAGTAAGTATGTTGGTTAAAACACATTGAATAAATATACGGTTGCGATCAAAGATAAGTGATTAAATAGAAATAACTATTGTTTTTTTATCGTTGAAGCACCTACTAAACAAGAAGCGATTTTCACATAGAAAGCGTTTTTAATTCAACAGTGTCTTATCTTGTTTGCCGTGCACATCGTGTCAATATTTACAATACACTGTGATGAAAAAGATCGTTTATAAAAGGTCTTCGTAGCTGGCAGTGTACTTCTATCACGAAAAGTTCTTACGTCCCCCACAGTCCTCCAAGCAAAACTCCAATTAAAGCAGTAAAAATTGCACTCGTTTAATCACGTCCCTAGTTCTATTGTAACAATGGTGAAAGCTACTACGTCTAACGTGTTGATTGCTGTATTTCTTGTCACTATTTTTGCAACATCCGAAGGTAAAATGTTCATTAAATATCTATTTACTTTGTTTTAAATAAGTCAAAATTACTTATTTTCATGTGCCGTCTCATCATAACGTGCAACGCAATGTGTTATAAAATTGATTTCTCACACAGTCAGTTGCATCGTTGGTGGCCACACATCATTACCCGGTGCAGCGCCGTACATTGTTGCCATCAAAACAACTACCGGATCGGCATTTGTCTGTGCTGGTGTGTTAGTAAAAGCTTCATGGATCCTTTCCACAGCACAATGTGTAACCGATAAGACAGCGGCAGATTTAAACATTCTACTAGGTTCTCATCGCTTGCTTACCAACAAGAAACTGTACACCGTTAGCAAAATCCAAGTTCATCCGTCGTATAGTGTGGCGAACGGTGTGAATAATGTAGCTTTATTACAACTGTCTGAGCCAGTTACACTTTCAACGAGAGTTACAACAATTGAACTCAATGATCAACCGATTACGACTGATATGTCTGCCATATTTTACGGATGGGGAACGCTTTTGTACGGTAGCCCTGGGTATTCGAACACGTTACAGACGCTCTACCGACGCACGATTTCATTAACTGACTGTCGCACACGAACCGGACTGTCGAATCTATCGAACGGAAATATATGTGCTATCAGTCAAGTGGGCCAATCGGCCTGCACGGTAAGTGGAAAATCAATTTTTTAAACCAACCTTCAAAACTAATACACTTCTTTCTGTACCATTATATTACAGCACGATGAGGGTGGTCCTTTGGTGCGGTCTGATACCTTAAAGCTTATAGGGATTTTCTTTTATGGCACCCAATGCAATGGTCGTGCGCCTGATGTGTTCGTAGATGTCTACACCCACAAAACATGGATTGATCAAACAGCTGTATGAGTGCCGTATTTATTGTATTTACGTACTTGTATTAACCGTTTTGTTGATGAAACATTTAATTTGTGACACAAACACAATAAAATAAATGTAGTATGAAACATTTATTATAGCACGGTACAATATCAGGTACAATGCTCAGTTTCAATAGCAATAGGATGAATCGGAGGGGCGGCCCGGTGGTAATTGCGACAGCGGCGCCGGTCTTCACACGGCAGGACCGGGGTTCAAGTCTCATCTGGGCCGTTCGCCCATAGTGAGGATTGACTAACCAACTATGCGGTATCAATTAGTCTAGTAAGCCAGAAATGGCAGGCATGACCTGAAGAGGTCGTTAGGCCAAAAAAGAAGAAGAAGAAGAAGAAGATGTAATGAGCCAATGTCCATCATGCCTGCCTTAATAACCTCTTACGTTATGTACTTAACTTATGTTAGACCGTACAGTGTTCATGCAGTGAGACAATGATGCTAAACATAATATAGTTTTTTTTTCCTTTTAGGTTTCATTGATTTTTTATCAAACGACCCCTCTATCTTTGTTAGACTTTGTCCGCAGAAGTGTAATGTGATTTCGTTCGGTCGTTCTACCAATAAGATCTTTTGTAGGTACAGCGTATGTGGCATCGACATTAACCGTGTATCCTCAAAGATCTCGGTGTTTGGCTAGATTCGAAACTAACATTTAACGATCATTTGGATTTCACTCTCGGCAAAGCTAAACGTATGTTGGGCCACGTCACTCGTTTCTCGTCTAATGTTCAACATCCTTTTTGTTTGAAGGCATAGTATTGTTGCTGGGTGCGATCGATCCTTGAGTATGCTTGTGTGGTTTGGTCACCATCAGGGGTGACGACGATAGCTAGGTTCGAGCGTGTCCAGCGCAAGTTCACGAAACTTGCAATTCGGCGGTTCCTTTCCTGATACCCCGAGGCGACTGTTCCCTCCTACCCCTATCGCTGTAGCTTATTAAGCCTTGATTCCGTGCAAACCCGTCATTCGAACTTCCAATCGTCTTTTAATGCAGTTAACGCGTATCTCCCTTTACGCTCCTTCCCGTCACCAGTGTGTGAGACCCTCTCTCCATATGCCAACAAGGCTTACGAGTCACGGTCATAGAGATGAGAAAACTCACTCTTTTCAGTGATTTAAATCAGAGTAAAAGAGTAACTATAACGATTTAAATCCTTAACTCACTCTTTAAAGATTCATTAAAAAATAATTTTCTAAACAAAATTTAATATCCTGTTTATAATCACTCTCTGTGCCGACTTCTAACTCACTCTTTTCGGTTTATACTCACTCACTCACTCACTCACTCTCTGTTCCGACTTCTAACTCACTTTTTTCGGTTTATACTCACTCACTCACTCTTTTCATACTATAATTACTCTTTTCGGTTTTAACTCACTCTTTTCATACTATAATTACTCTTTTCGGTTTTAACTCACTCTTTTCGTATTAGAAAAGAGTAATTATAATATGAAAAGAATGAGTTAAAACCGAAAAGAGTGAGTGAGTGAGTATAAACCGAAAAGAGTGAGTTAGAAGTCGGCACAGAGAGTGAGTGAGTAAGTATAAAGAGTGAGTTAGTATAAAGAGTGAAATAAACTCTTTTTGCTTATTTGAAACCATACTTTCACTTGCGGTATTTAACTCACTCACTCACTCTTACTCAGTGTACACATCTCTACACGGTCAGAATGATCCTCTCCTAAGTCGCGTTTAATAATAGTCAAAATCGGTTTGATTATCATATCACGTTGTCACTTTTTCATTCCCGTCTTTGTGAATCCTCTTCCCTATCCTTTCTTTAAGTTAAGGCCGACTATTGTTAGTAATAAATAAATAAATAAATAAATAAATAAAATGTTATACAGCCCAGGTAGGCCTTGGTGTCGGAGATAGCAGCAAACACAACACAACACAACATGCTTTATCATCATCTTCTTCTTCTTTGGTACTACAACCTCGGCCTGCCCGCTATTGCTAGCCTTCTGTGACTTCATTTAACCGAAGTTGATTAGTCTACCCTACGTGCGGCGAGGCGGTCCGAAAGGGATTCGATACTCGGTCCTGCCGTGTGAAGACCGACGCCGCTACCGACTCAGCCACTGGTCCGTCCAACAGTGATATACAGTCAGACACTTAATTTTCGAGCGATTTTCATACATTGTTACGATTTTACCAGTGTCCTAGAATTATAAAACGCTCCGTTCCGCCGATCGCCCAACATTATTAATTAAACCAGACGAACATTTTGTTGTCTGCAAAAAAATCTCAATAGCTAGTGCGCCTATTCTGGTTAGAGAGGCAAACAACAGTATGTAGTAACTTCATTCGCAATAATCTCAAAAAGCATGGTTACAAAGAACGCAAGAAATAAGTTTTAGGAAAATAATGTCTACCGTTGAATACATTTTTTTCTAAGGAATTGTAATGATGCAGAAAGAGTTTTGGAATCGCATAATATGTTCTGATTAAAGAAAATTTTATATTTTCAAATTGAATGGTCGTCGTGTTGTATGGCGAAAGAAGAATACGAAAAATGGTCCTTGACAATCTCTTAGTAACAGTAAAATATGATGGAGGTTCTGTCATGATTTGGAGGTGGCTAAATGCAGCAGGAGTGGGAATTTTGCATTTCATTAAAGGGAATATGAACTACAAAATACATAATTCAATTCCGAAAAAGTGCCGAAAAATTCAATTTAGAAAAAACCTACATTTTTCCCTCAGCTTAAGAACCAAAGCAATTACTTACTTACTTACTTATCAGGAGCTACAACCGCTTCGCGGTCTTTGGCCTGCTGCAACAATCCTCGATACCGCTCACGGTGTAGCGCCGGTCCAATATTTCGGCCTTTCTGGCGGACGCATCGTCATCGTCATCATTCCATTTCTGGCCATGTGTACAGCCTTTAAGGGATTTACGGGCTGGGTTGTCCGGTGCCATTTTTATGACATGACCAGCCCACCGGAACCTGGCGAGCCTAGTCGTTGTAGATTTGAATCTGAATCCGATCGGAAGCCAATATAAATAGCAATCTGTTGTTTCTTTACGATACACCAAACCGGCTTTAATTCCAGCACATTATCACCAACAGAATCGTCGCAGCTGCAGCTCGGATAGTTTCTATTGGATAGCAATAGTTCTCTATTGGATTCCGGGTCATTCCGGAATTCACGGAAACGAGAAAGTCGATCGATTTGCTAACAAAGGTCGGCTTCGTCCATCCAAAACACAAAACTCCCTTTCTCGGCGAGACGCCACCTGCTTCACAAACTTCACAATAGTCGCCCAAGATTGGAACAGCACCCGGAACAGCCTAGATCTCTTCACGAAACTCCGTTCCATCAAACACAATACTGCACCATGGGATGATCTCGATTCCAGCCACAACCAACGAGTTCTTTCCCACTTTCGTATCGGACACACCGGCCTAAACCATTCCTACATCCTCGAAAGATCCAGTCGTCCCCTCCCTTTGAAGCTTCTGTGGCGTCGATATCATAGTCCGCACACTACAAACCGAAACATCTGCCAACTAGATACTATCTTAGCTACCATTTATTCACCCGATAAGCAGGAGCAGAACCAACGTTTGTTTACGTACTAGCAACCTTAATAAAGAAATTTAAAGTTTACTTCAGCTATTCTCGAAATAGTTTAATAAAATCGTCTAGCCATGTGCGCAACAGTTGTTAATCACATGTAACCATTTACCAGAAAGAGGCGAATGAGGTCTTGAGTCTCAAAGCCTCTCTAAATAAAGGAAAATAAAGGTATCCGTCCGAAATAAACTATGGGTGAATACTTTTTATGCATGTATCACATAACATGCTATCAATAATTGTTGATGCTATTGTCATTAAATTTTTAGTTGAGTATTTTAACTGGTGTAGATCATTACCTTTTCTTGTGCTAAAATTACTTGAAATTTTCTTCTTATACTTCTTTGATAATGAAGCATAAAAAAATATGGTCTGTCGTTAATCAGGGGTAGGTTGAAGTGTATCAGGTCGTTAAACCAAATAGAGAAAGAAGATGACGTCAATCATAATTTTTACCACCAGAAGGTATATTAAGAATACACGTATACATCGTAAACTCCTCCGTCACTATTAATAATTTTATGTATGTATAGTGTAAAACTTCTTATAATTTGGGAAAAAAAACCTTGCATTTGACTATTCTAAAGATGCAAAAAAAGCTGAAAAGCATTGAAAATTGTTTTATATCGATATCAAAGGATCAAATATAACTGAAGCGTGTTTCAATTATGACTAGTAAACGACTTTAACCGATTCGCCGGTTTCGGTTTGAAGTTCCCGAAAACTGAGTTCCAAGCCATCGGTACACGCTAAAACATTTGAACTTGAAATTAAAAATTGCCCAAAATTAATGACATAACAATACGATCAGGCCATTAAATACGAAAAATTAAAAAAAAAAGATTATACAAAATTACAGCACTATTTACTGAAGAGCAAATACCCAATATTACTATCTTTGCAATTGCATATGTAAATGAATTGAAATTGGCGTAGTATTTTATTCGCTTCGCTTTCAATAAATCAACAAAAAGTAATAAAATGCTTCACATTAAATGTATGCGTAGCAGTGATGTGAGCCATGCGAGCCATTATTTTGTTGTGCCTTTTTTCATGACTCACATTTCACACATTTTACCTTCCGCTGTGAGGGTGAACCCGGTACACAGTTTAATGATTGAAGACCATAATAACCAAGTCATTCTTTAAGTGGTGGTATAGCTCAATCTACAAGAGATGGGTTACATTATCAACCACCACGTGTACACTTATTTTATTGCTATCGACTGCTATTTTTAAGCACTATTAAAGAGGTCTATACAACATGAATGTGAAAAGTAAATCTAACTAGCAGCTGGCGGCTTACGGCCGCGGCCTGACATTCAAGGTCTCGTGAAATTTTTATTAACAAAAACAACTTTCCACTCAGACAAGTTCATGGTCCCGGTGTTCGTCACATCCAACAGTCCCAACATTATCGTCGAGCTTCAAGATCGTTTGGGGTGTTAATTATCTGATACAATGATGCTGTATGTAGACTGTGCAAACGAAATATAAATACCACCGTTTTTTTTTTAATTTCTTCTAGAGAGCACCACTGAGAGCAGCATATGTAAAACTATACTAGTGATGCGCAAATGGAGCAATCGATAAAAGTGAGCCACTTAAGACACCCTAGCAGTGAGCCAAAACTTCAACATAACCAGTTCATTTCTCACCACTCAACCTTTTACACCTCTGCCCAATGTTACTACCAATGTGCCAAAACATGCTAAGAAACTGGTAGACCAACAGCAAATGAAAACGAGTCGTTAGAAATTTAGCAAACGGAAAAAAATTTATCCCAAAAGTTCTCGAATAATTTTCTTTTAGTATAACAAGGTTACGCATCAAAAAGCGTTCAGTTCAAAATCGAATTCCTTCGCAATTTTAGACTAATGGACTGGGATAGTCTATTTTACACTAGAAGAAATTCAAACGACACCTTTATTTCCTGCGACACCATTAATAACACCTGTCATAGAAAAATCACCAATTTAATATTTTTATCTCCGTGACATTCTTGAGTTTTCGTTTTTTACTTTGGCCAGTGATGAAAACGGTGGTGTAAAAATGATGTGGTCACAGCTGCAGAACAAAACCCGTTCGTAGATTACACACATCATTCTGTTTGAAGTATTTCTATGCGCGGGCAGCGATTGGGAGGCGGCGGCACGCACAAATTTACTAAGGCAAATCAATTTCACGCCTTCAACCTGCTCCACTCGTGGATTATTCACATTCGCATTCATTTGCTCTGTTTGATTTAATGCAAATAATGTATACATTACAAAAAAAGAATACATATATATAGTTAATTTTACTTGCCTAATTGTGGAGCGAATCGATTTGTTGTGAATATTAATTATTATATTTCTTTATTTGTGGGGATCCACGAACAAAAATGCAAAAAAAAATAGTTTCTCTAAAGTGGCAGTGTAGTTTAGACTGTGTGTGTGTGTGTGTGTGTGTGTTTGTATGTGACGAAAGCGTTAGAAAAATCATGTAAAATTCGTAATAAATGAGACCCGTAACTCTGAAGGTCCGTCATTCTACAATGAACTGAACTTATCATGCTATAATATTGATCAGACGAAGGTCGTCTGCTACCTTTTCTTGTTCTTGGCTAATCGAACTCTGTTAAATCATGCCTGACGATTTACTATCTTTCTAGACTTCTTCGCACCATATAGCCGGATAGTCCTTGCTACGGGAGAACGATTTGAATGAGATTCGATACGCGGTTTTGCCCCGAGTGAAAGACCACTCGTCGGACCATTTCCTCTTTGCCATTTACAATTCGTTTAACATATTTTATCAATAAACAGCAGCTACTAGCTAGCTACTAATCAAATCCATCTGTCTAATCCATGCTTTATTATGCTTTCTGTAAATTATTTATGTTGTCTTACGTTACATTCCCATACAGATCTAGACACTTCCGTACAGGTGTTCCTATGTAGGGTAGGTGTACCAATTATGGACGAGTTTGTACAGCGTTTTCACTAAAAGTACAATTGTAAAGAATTTGCTGATCCAAAATTCACAAACTAGGGCTTTTTAGATAAGCACACATTTCGTTTACATTTTCCTTATTAAATTTTGGAAATTGAATTCTTAATACAAAAGTTTTAGCAATTTTCCTAAACACCTTCGATGTACCAATTGTTGTGCTATGTGTGTACCAATTATTGTGCTCGTCCAAAAACTGAGCTAGAGTCGTTTAATCTAACAATAATCATTGATAACATAAAAATGAATGTTTTTTAGGAATTAACAATAACAAATAGTGAAAATGGTTGATTTTTTGACAGCAAAAATAATTATTGCTATTATTCGATTAATGGACTTTCAGAAATTGTGAAACTTGTAAGAAAACAAGGAAAACAAATAAATAATACGAATATGATGTTAGGACATTGCTATTGGCCATATTTTTTCATAATTTCGATTTTTTCATCGATAGCACAACAATTGGTGCTAGCACAACAATTGGTGCACCTACCCTATGCGAAGAAAGATTTTGTATCAAACTTAACGAACGTGTTCATACCGAAACAGCTTGAGCCTATCAATAACGACGATCTCGGGCGATCGTCACAAAACATTGTTTCGGACGGATTGGTTGAGCATTAAATGAATTAGAAATCGTGTCAGTATTTATCTCGCAAAGCTAGTGTGAATAGAGCGGATTTGTGTGAAAGGGTAGTGGTCAAACAATTGTCCCACTCGCTGTCTAGTTTGACTTATACCCTGTTTTCGTGTGCCATGCTGCAAAATACACATGTAAATAGAGCATGTCAGCATTGCTGACAGAACATCGGTTCCGTCCAATGATGCGACGAGGAAGGAGAGAAAAAAAATGCAAGAAAAATAAACAAAAAGAGCGTGTCAGGATGAATAATTTACGGCATCTTGTCAACCTTCAAGCAGATGAATGCTTTAGAGGTAATTTATATGCTTTGAAGAATGGTTTAGGTTCAAGTTTATTGTTCGAAAACCGAAGATGTCATTCACTATGCATCGTTTTTTACACTGGAGTGACAGATCGTTATCATTAATGTTATTTAACCTTTACATTCATTAATCACAACGCGTTTCGCACTTGTTGCTCGAGTCGTACGCAGCAAGTGAAAAATTGCTATTACCTTTCACCTTTTGAACAATCATCACTCGACGCTTTGTTGGCGCGTCGTCACAGTTAAAAATGTCTTAATCGTTTTAGTTCTATCCGGTAGCGGTAGCGATTGCTGTACGGCGATTTAATGTACGGAAACAATTTGCCTAGAAGAATGTAGTTTTGCGATAAAAGCGCGATCTTTACTTACTTTCACACATTTTAAACTTCCACCGTTCTCTTATCATGCCTTACCTCAGGTAACAGTTTATATAAATAAGTGGCCTCTTCAGTTTCAATCAAGGCTAACGCAAACGCATGTTTACGATCGTTTTAGCTTTATCAACACGATAATTAGCTTGAACCGCTTTTTACAAAGTATTTGTATACAAGTGTGCCATTTCTCGCGCGTTACTGACGAGTGAAATGTTTGGACTTATGTCAGAAACGATCAGCAACAGTGGCAAAGGTGTGTAGGGTAGCCAGTATGAAATACCATCGTACACTT
>KZ063713.1:0-23863 GCA_002091835.1 Anopheles maculatus
TCTGTGCTTCATCATGCGGTATCGGACCCCCTGATAAGATTCGAACGTTTCTCGACTTGGAAAACTATGTTGAGATCAGTTGGTTACGTGTTTCGATACATTGACAACCTACAACGCAATATCAAGCGCAACAAAAGTACAGTGAAGCCATTAAACCAGTATGAGCTACGTCGTGCCGAGACTTTGATAATTGCGGAAATCCAGAGAAGTGCATTTTCACATGAGATACGGTTGCTGAAGGAAAATTCGACAAACACATTCTTAAAAAAGGTCATCGGAAAGAACAGTTCGCTGTACAAGTTGTCACCAATGATTGATGACAAGGGTTTGCTAAGAATACGCGGGCGTTTGGTCAACTGTGCCTGGATTGACGATGCATTAAAACAGCCGATAATTTTGCCAAGAGGACATGCGGGAACAGATTTGTTGATAATGTCCTACCATGTGAAATACAAGCACTGTAACCACGCTACCATTATCAACGAAATACGAGCGAAGTATTACGTACCCCGTTTATTGGCCGAGTATAGAAGAGTTCGAAAAGCATGCCAATATTGTAAAATCGACCTTGCCAGACCAGAGCCACCATCAATGGGAAATATTCCACATCAGAGGCTTGCCATTCATCAGCGTCCATTTTCCTATACGGGAATTGATTATTTTGGCCCTATGTCTGTTGCTGTTGGAAGACGTGTTGAAAAACGATGGGGTGTAATATTCACCTGTCTAACGACTCGAGCCGTTCATCTTGAAGTCGCTCACTCGCTGAATACGAGCTCATGTATCCTGGCTATTCGGAGATTTATAGCAAGACGTGGATCACCCCTAGAGTTCATCAGCGATTGTGGAACGAATTTTGTCGGGGCGTCAAAGGAGCTCGCTGCTGCTGCCAAGCAAGTGGACAAAGATGTTCTGATGGAAGAGTTTAGCGGTACACAACTGAAATGGAGCTTTAACCCACCAAGTGCACCCCACTTTGGCGGATGTTGGGAGCGCTTGATCCAGTCGGTAAAGAAGATACTGTGCCATTTCAACTTGCCCAGACTACCCTCCGATGAAGTACTTCAATCAGCGCTCACAGAGATCGAGATGATCATCAATGGAAGACCGTTGACCTACATCTCTTTGGATGGTGAGTTTGACGAACCGGTGACTCCTAATCATTTACTTTTAGGTAGTTCTGATGGATCAAAGCCAACAGCTGTTTACGACGACTCTGCAATAGCGATTAAACAATCATGGAAGTTCTCACAAATCATCGCGGATCGATTCTGGCGAAAATGGGTAGCTGAGTACCTCCCCACCCTCACCCGAAAGACGAAATGGTTTCAACCGGTTCGACCTATCAATGAAGGGGACATCGTCGTTATCGTTGATGGGAATCTTCCTCGAAACTCCTGGGCGAGAGGACGAGTAAAAACAGTAGTTCGTGCGAAGGACGGGCAAGTGCGACGAGCAACAGTGCAAACAGCGAATGGGGTAATCGAACGACCCGCTGTGAAACTTGCGGTACTGGATGTTTCAGATAGGACAAATGTGTAGGACGATGGCGTAGACAGGAGTGAAGAACCGGAATAAGTACTAGAATAGGTACTTCACTGGGGGGGAGAATGTTGAGAACAACAGCGCCATCTGTTGGTCAGGGAGCTGAACTTGTAAGAGCGAATGGATTCATGGGTAGGATTGGATAGAAATCAGTGGAGTAGAGATGGCCCGGAACATAGATCAGAAGTTAGAAAGGTTTCGTGGCGAACGGAGCAATCTTTTCAGCTCTCGCTCTCCTGATAGGACTCGTTTTTTATGTTACGTTACGGGAAATAAAGTGCTTGAAAAATATGGTATTGGTCTCTTGCTGTTTGGTCACTTGCAGGAGTTTACCGATGTCTTCTTCGTTGTCGCTGAGTAGTGCGTAGCTGTTTTCAGATGGATCCGACCTCGTGTCGATTCCGTTTGTATTCGTCGCCGATAGCTTAGGTCTTTTGCCCCTCGGCCTGCCCCTTCCCACCATCATGGGAGAAGAGTGCGGGACGTAGTGTTCGTTCAACTTGTTAAGTATTTGTGTGATAATCAGTACGGAGCAACCGATAATTACGTCTGCACAGGCGGACGCTGCAATCACCGACGACCCATCACATACAACAAAACACCAATACCTAACACACGGACAGCCGACATACTCGGCGTTACCTTCGATAGACGTCTTTCTTTTATTCCTCAATCCAACAGGGTTAAGCAGGAAGCAAACAGCCGGCTGAACCTGTTCCGGATGCTCGGAACCGGCAAAGCTAGGGCCTCCCGCACAACCCTGAACCGCATCATCAACGCTTGGCTCCTACCCAAACTACTCTACGGCATCGAGATTGTTTCCCGCGAGAGAGCAATCTTCGAGAAGAGAGTAGCTCCCGTCTACCACACTGCCATCCGCTACTCCACTGGTGCATTTGTTTAGAAAGAACTGAAGGGCAAGAAATTCAGATTTCTTTCTTCTCTACTTCTACGTTTCCTTTTTCCTCCATGCCATCATTGCTATACAATCTCGTTTTTGCCTGGCTGTATTTGTCTCGCAAATTGTCTCTAAGAAAACAAATCGAAGTCGGTTGTACATTCCGGACTCGAGTCCGGCCTGGAAACACAAAAACAAAATCCAATTCAGTTTGGAAATTTTGCAGCAGCACATTGTGCAGTGTTTGGTTGGACAATCGTTCTTATTGTTTGGATACCTTATGGATTTGGCTATCCTTGTTCTTGACTATCCTCTTTCTCCTTGCATACTGGTTGTTTCGCGCGGCACTTCGTACAGGTAGCATTTTGGAGACGAACGATGCCTTCCCCTTCTTTTTACCTTTGGCCACTATCTTCTTTTCTTTTGCTTGCGGCTGCATACATACTATCGGCTTTGCCGAACTTCTCCGTTCTACATTCTCGCACGACGTTTTTTTTTCTGATTGTGGTGCGCACGGCGCTTTGCAGTGCATTGTGAGACAGAACTGAGGCAGTTTTTTTTTCAAGTAAATTTGATTTGCGCCTTTTGGTGTCAATTGACTCTGGTGAGAGACTTGCCGTTCTCTCGCTGTTTGTTTTGGTTCATTCGTGTATTCAGCCGCTGCTATTTTGATCTGCTTTAGCGACTGGCTTTTGTAGGAAATGCGTCTCGGATTATTACATATGTTTCTTTTGTCTGATTTGAAATGTTCCGTCAGACTTATTATTTTTCAGTTAATTTTCAATCAATGTGTTTTTGTACAAAAGATTTCGATTGTTTAAACAGCGCTCCTTGACAAATGACACCACTTAGCACCGTTTGCTTCAGAGCGTTTTAGTTTGAGAACTGTTTGTATACGCCGGATTGTTCGAAATTTCGTCCTAATACTTAGATTGGCCAAACTGACTAGGAAACTTCTTTGAATGGTTTTCATTATAGACATTGAGGGATGGTCAAGCTATTGTTGCATGAACAAAACGCAACTTACGGAATGCCTCCTTGACGAGCTTGAATACACAAAATTGCACACAAACGGTTTCTTTAAGTTGCAGTTCGCTAGTATTTCTGTCTCACATAGTACGAATAGCAAGCAAAAATTGGTAAAAAATTACTATAAAAGGACGACGAAGGAGTTGTCGGACGCAGTATCGTTCAAGCAGTGACAGTAGAAACATATAGAGCGCATTAGTAGTCAACAGTGAAAAAAAGTGTTTAAAATCTGTGCCACATTTTTGAGATACATTGTAAGTATGTGATGTAATGCCGTCCTGTGTGAATTTGAAATGACTATAGTGATGATGTTTCAATCTAACAGTGAGTTTATTGGTTTTTATTGGTTATTTTATAAAGATCTAACATCGGATCGTTGCTGAATCACCAAGGTCGTGAAAGTGATACTTCAACGTCATATACATTGAAGGTACAAATATATAAGGTAATTGAGTATTCAAACTATTAGTGTATGAAATAAAAAACCATCGATTTTAAAAGTTGTTATGTGACACATAGAGTCCCCTTTTTTACTTTTCTATTGATCTGCGTCAAATTTGATTAGATGTTAGATTTAGATTGTTTTAAATTAATTTTTTTGTTAGAAATAATTATTAGGGACAGCAGGGACTTAGACTTTAAACTGTTTAAGGGGACTTTGCTTAAACTAATTTCATTGCATGGGGGTGTTGTCTGCCTACAATTGTTAATGTACATTGCTATAAACTGCAGAAACAAATACAATACATGCGTGCAGCTCTACGCGTAAAACAACATTTTTGTTGTGTGGATTACAGTTTAGTTAAGTAGCAACTACTTAACTTGAACTAATTTAAACATGTGACAGTAGATAGTATTCAAATCTATGTTATATTTTATATGCAGGTAATATTAAAAGATTTTAATACTGTATCGAATGGTTTGAATAAATTTCTTTCGTAGATACCTTAAACATGTCGGATATTTGGCAACATTTTGAGAAGAATTCGACGGGAGGAAAGTGCCGTTACTGCTTCCAGTTGATTGTATCTAAACAATCCACTTCAAATCTGAAGAGACATTTGTCACGAAAACATCACACGGTTCCCTATAATCGCACAGATACCATCGACGAAGTTGCATCATCTTCATCGAGCACAACACAGCGATCCGGAGAAAATGCAAGTACTGCCAATAATATTGAAAAGGAAACATTGAATACATTGTCAGCTAGGCCTTGTACTGTTATGCGCAGCATGAAGGAATATATAAATGTAAAAAAACCACTAAGCAATGTTGAAAAAGAAAATTTAGATAGAACCTTATTGTTAACAATATGTAGGGAGTGTTACCCATTTACCATTGTAGAAGGTCGGCATTTTCGTGAATTTGTACATAAGTTAAACCCTAATTATGATCTTCCTAGTCGTAAAACGCTTTCTAATGCTATGCTACCTAGGTTATATAACGATGTTTTAGTAGAAGTTAAACACAAGCTAAGTACAGCAAAGTCATTTGCTTTGACCGCTGACGGTTGGACTAATATAAACAACACCGGATTTTATGCGGTAACAGCGCATTTCATAGATGATAATTATAAATTAATTTCTGTATTATTAGAATGTTCAGATTTTAATGGCAGCCATACTAGTGTAAACATAGCAGCATGGCTAAAAATGGTGTTAGAGAAATTTGAAATTCTACATTCAATAATAGCATTGATTACAGACAATGCTCCAAACATGATTAATGCTGCTTCTGAAATGCACATTGATCATATCCCATGCTTTGCTCATACTCTAAATTTAGTTGTACAACAATCAATCGAAAAGGCTATAAAACCAACAGTAGAAAAAGTTAAACATATAGTGAGACATTTTAAAAAAAGTGCGAAAGCAACACAGACACTTATAGAAATGCAAACTAATCTAAAGATGCCGATACTTAAACTAAAACAAGATGTTCCCACACGTTGGAATTCCACATATGAAATGTTAGATAGATTTTCTAGAAATAAGATAGCAGTTATTGCGTGTTTTGATAAGTTGAAAATTCCATTTAACATACAAGCCAAAGATTGGGATATAATAGAAAGAGCTATAAAAGTATTGTCCCATTTTGAGGAGGCTACCAGGAATATGTCGGCAGAAAAAACGGTGACATTGTCTAAAATGGGATTGCTAGTTAAAATTCTAATTGAAAAAACAAGAGCATTTCAAGTACCTGTACAAATAGAAGAAGTTCGTAAACTTGTGGCCGAACTGAGTAGAGGGTTGCTGGACAGATTCGCTCCAATTAGACAATCTGACTTGGTAACACAGGCAATGTTGTTAGATCCAAGAATCAAACAATTTGCTTTTCATACTAACGAATCTAGATACCGCCAAGTTTATAATTCTATAGTCGAAATGCTGACAATTATGCATACTGATCAATAAATTATAGCCGGACACAACACGCAAGAGATAGATACGGAGAATGACTCAATATTTGGCGAGTTTATTAATCAGGTTAATCGAACTCAAGAGCGAATTGATCCTAAAACTGCAGCTATTGATGAATTAGAACGATACTTAAAAGTTAAGGTTCAAGCATTCAATGAGGATCCTCTGATTTGGTGGGAGAAAGAATGTCATAGTTTCCCTAAGCTTTGTTCCATTGCTAGAAATCGTCTTTGCATTCCGGCAACATCGGTACCATGCGAGAGAATCTTTTCCAAAGCTGGAGGAATTTATACTGAGAGTAGGAATAGACTTCACCCAAAAAAAATTAAAGGAAATGCTTTTTATTCAACAAAATTATATGAATTAGAATATTATTGTAGTTATAAGTGTATGAATAGTTTACAAATTGTTCCAATTATGTCGCATATAGTTAAGATTATTACAAATGTATATTAGTGTAAGTATTAAAATAAAGAATTAAGTTAATTGTGAATTATATTAAAATTTATTTTAATCTTATTTAAATTTATTGAAAGCTGTTGCATGTTTAAGCTTTCATATAATTTGCAGATAATCGTTATATTTTATATATAGAAATGTTTTATATATAGTATTTTTATTAATATTGTCATTCCTATTATTATATTATTATTCTTCATAAATTATAACCATGTGTTCATGTTTAACTATTAACTATTTTACCAAAAAACTGTACATTTTACACACGACACATTGTCCAATTTGCGGAATAAATATAATTGATATAATCAAATCAGAAAAATATATGGCATTCATATTGTAAAAATGGGTTTTGATTAATTTTCAGTCAATTGGTGAGGTCAACAGAAAACGGTCACTAAGCAACGCAGTTGCATTATTATAAGGAACGTATGATGTCATCGTAGACACATTGGATCCTTTAGCTCTTTACATTACGCTTTATTTTTGAGCCACTGCCAGTCATAAATTTTATAAAAAACAAAATTGTATGAAATATTTGTTTGTGGAATAATCATGTTAGTACAGTTTCAATGGCCCGGTGTTGCATACGATAGAGGTGCAGGTCTCCACACGACAGGTCCGGACCGTCTCCCCGTATGCAGGAATTGACTATCCTGCTACGGGTAACAAATAAGACAAAAAAGCCAGTTATGGCAGACCAAGACTACAAGGTTGTAGAGCCAAAACAAAGAAGAAGAAGAATACAGTTTCGATCATTTTTTTATACATGAAGAACGGCCTGGCCGTGTTGCTAGTTACGATCATTTAACACAAATAAACAAGGCATCCGATTTCTCTTCGCTGATTAAATATTGTTCATTTATTCCGATATATTAAATTAACGGCTTCTCATCAACCTTTAAACCATTAACCATTAAAAAAAATTGTTCCAGGGTTTTGAAAATATATACACACTAGAGTAGATGTACCAATTATGGACATAATATGTTCACAAGACAGAGATTATACAGGTTTTAACCATTATCTTTGTTTAAATTTCATAATGTTATGTGTTTTCTGAAAGTCTTGGGAAGAGAACACACAAGAGGACATTCCCAAGCAATCGAACACGCTGTTTTTTAGAAAGAAAAGTAGCATGGTTTTTGGAATCCAAAAAGCATTCTAAAAAGTGTTCTAAAATACAGACATTTTTAGCACATCGCTGCGGAGAGCGAAAAATATAGTCTATTTTCGTTCGTATCTTGCTCTCACTGCCTGCTGCGATTGCCGTACGCTTCGCAACTTTTTTCTACTATGGTAATTTCTAAAGTAGATATTTGAGATTTGAAGTAGGAATTGTCCTGTCAGTTGTATTGTTGTTCTGCCGTCGTGCTGATTGCTCTTTGAAGGCTGTAATAAAAACGTGCACTAGGAATCGGTTTTGATTTAAGCACAAGTTGTGTTTTATTTATATAAAAATATCTCTCACGGCGGTATGGTTTATTCTCCAGAGCATGCTCTTCTACCAAATGTATGAGTGCAAGTGAGAACGGTATAGAAATTAGAATGAAACAACCAATTTATCACTCTAGCGTTGCTAAAAATGTCTCCTTGGGTTAGTGCTTGTTGGACATAATCACCAAAAATTGAAATTTACTATTGAGTGTTCATGTACCTATTATGGCTATACTGTTCCTAGCATTTCGCCATAAGTGTTCCTATTATGGATATAAACTGTTTTGCATGAAATTTCATGGAACAAATGCTATTTTGGCCTGTTTTTGTGTGTCAAGATTTATGGAAAAACCTCTTAATATATGTTTTTAAATATTTAAGTGAAATTTTATTTTTTAAATAATACACTATTGACAGATTAAAAGTAACGAACAATGAGATTAGTTTTTATTTGTGTTTTTGTGAGCAATCTTTTTAAAGGGCGGTCCGGTGAAACATACGTCAGCGGCGCCAATCTTCATACGGCAAGACCGAATATTAAATCTCACCGGATCACCTCCCCGTACGCAGGACTGATTAACCAGCTACGGGTAAAAAGCAAGTCAAAGAAGCCAGGAATGTGCTAAACCAAAACCTCGTGAGGTTGTAGTTCAATAGAAGAAGAAGAATCTGTTTAAACTGATCTCTGCACATCGTATTTCATATTTCTTACATACCGTATGCTAACTGGCACAATTTAGGCATTTTATTTTGAAATAAAAACAAAAAACTATGTTTTAATCACTGCACAAAGGTGTAAACATTTTCACTATAGCCAAAAATGACAATCGTACAATTTGCATTTTTCGCCTGCTGCGATAAGTACCTCGAAGATGATATTTACTAATTATGGCTATATCGAAAAAATGCACTTTTACGATAAAATAACGATATATTTTACTATGAAATCGTAAAATATCTTATAATTAACGTCTTAGTGATGTTTGTTCAACGAAACTATGATAATATGCTTTAAAAATTTAAAAAATGTAATAGTGAAGTTCTTAGAAAAATGTGAAGACTTGTCAGTTTCTGAGCCACCATATTTTTAAACTGAATTATTTTACATTTGGACAACTGTAACATGGAAAAAAATTTCCACAAGCGTTCAAAATGTGATAAAAATTGATAACAAACATGTTTCCAAACTGTTAGAAGTGATTTACCTTGCTTTAAATGGAAAAGAAATAACCGTTATAGCCATAATTGGTGCTAAAGCCATAATTGGTACATCTGCCCTGTTGACGCTAGAGCGCGGCCTAAGTATGGCATCATTGTATTGGTTAGGTCGGATTAGGATAGTTAGGTTAGTGTAAGAATATTTTTGTAATAAAATTTAGTCTAAGCCTGAAAGCCGATGCGTGCACACCTCTTCTCTTGCTATTGAACATTTGGTCCTTCGAACCGGATCGACACGTGGAGACTGATACGGTATTTGCAGTCATATTACGATCCGCAGGAGGTGTGATAGATAAACGAATCGAGGCTGGGCTCAAAACGCAAGGATTTGTCGCTGTTGAAATTGCGTGCACTTGGTGTGGATCGCGTGAGCTATACGTGCATGAGTGTTCGTGTGGAATTGAACGACGCATGTTAAGTATACGCACACTAAGTGTGGGTCACGCACGGAGCGATAAATTGGATTTGTGTATGGACAGCGTACTGTAGGTTTACGCACAATTGGTGTATTGGTCGCAGAAGGCAAACGTAGATTTGTGCACGGATAGAGCGTTTCACGATTAAGCGGACTAAGTGTGAAACACGTGCAGCGTGCCTAGTGGTGTGTTGGTGTGCGAGAGGATAACGCACTAAGTGTGGACAAGTGTGTATTTGTACCGGTACGACGAAGGTAGATTGCGTACGGTAATTCGTTCGTATGTTACGTTCTGAGTGACTGCTGAAGTGTTGGTGCATACGTTGTAAGCGGATCGTTAGGTGAACACGAGAGTTCTGTGATTTCGGATTAAGCGTGGACACGGTTGGACGTAAGGTTGTTGACTTTATCGACAAAGTGTTGCCCTTTGAAGAGTGCAAATTTCGCGCGGAATCGAAAGCGTCCTTGTTGTGTAAAGTGTTTAAACTCATCATTACATCATGCCATTAACGGATCAGGCGGTTAGACAATTGCGGCGTACGTACAATAATCGGTTACGAGCAATCGATGCTTTTGTCGAGTTTGTCGATGGGTATGATGCGACAAAACACCGGTTCTCAGAGCCTGATAGTATAGATCTTCTCATTGGTGCTGAAATATTTGCTGAACTATTGAATGAAGGTCATGTTAAGTTGGCACCTCAACTTCCTATGTTACTGAATACGAAGTTAGGTTGGATAGTTTGTGGAAGAGAGGAGATTCAAACTAAGAACACCAATGTTCAAGTTGTGGCTTGCGGATTGTTTGAAGAAGGAGTTAAAAGGGCGATGGAACGATTGGTTATGTTGGAAGGCGTTCCCGAAGAGAGAGTTAAAACAGCCGAAGAGGAAGCTATCGAGAAATGGTACATTAAGTCGACGTCACGTGCGAGCAACGGAAGATACATTGTTGAATTGCCAAAGATCATTCAACATGACACAAAATTGGGTGTATCAGGGCCAGTAGCGCTGAGAAGATTATTAGCAGTTGAAAGACGTATGAAGAACGACCCTATTCTACGAAAGGAGTATCGCCAATTCATGAGCGATTATGAGAGTATGGGCCACATGGAGAGGATTGGTTCCTACAATAAGAATATTGGAGAAGATGAAAGGGCTTACTACGTACCGCATCATGCAGTTTGGAAACATAGCAGTACAACAACAAAATGCAGAGTTGTTTTTGATGCGTCATGTAAGACTAGCAATGGAAAGTCATTAAATGATATTTTGTTGATTGGCCCTCAACTACAAGATGAAATTTTGCCAATACTGTTGAGATTTAGAATGAGACCGGTTGCCATGATAGCGGACATAGAAAAAATGTATCGGCAAATTGTTGTAACGAAGGAAGACAGGCGTTTTCAACGCATACTATGGCGAAAGGATGAAGAAGAACCAATCGGAGTATTTGAACTTAAAACAGTGACATACGGCACAGCGTGTGCTCCTTACTTGGCCATCCGCACTCTACGTAAGGTGATCGAAGATCATGTAAAAGAATTCCCGGAGGCTCAACATTGGTATAACGATTTTTATGTAGACGATTTGCTAAGCGGAGCCGAGAGTGTCAAAGAGGCCCAATTGATCGCAGATCAGGTAACAGCGATGCTAGCCAAGGCCGGGTTTAGGATTCGGAAGTGGGCATCGAATGAGTCAACCGCCTTAATTAACATACCAAAGGAGGATCGTGCCCAAACTGAAGAAATCAATGTCGACAAGGAAGAAATCTCGACTTTAGGATTGATTTGGATTCCTAAGACAGATCAATTCAAAATACAAGTTCCATCAATCGACGCCAGAAAACCCATTACAAAACGATCGGTTATGAGCGACGTGGCTAGGATTTATGATCCATTAGGATTTTTGGATCCTATCAAGATGACCGCAAAGTTGATGTTGCAGAAGATTTGGGCGTTGAACAATACTCAAGGAAATCAATGGCCTTGGGATGAACCTTTACCGGAACGAATGCAACTACATTGGAAAAGCTTTATCGAACAACTAAACCGATTGGATCAAATTCGCATACCAAGACGACCACGGATTGATGGAGAATGGGAATACCATATTTTCTGCGATGCATCTGAAAATGGGTATGGTGCTTCAGTCTATGTGCGAAACGAAACAGCTGCAAGAGGGGTTGAAGTAACTCTGCTAATGTCAAAGACAAAGGTGGCATCATTGGGCAAGAGGTTAACCATCGCAAGACTGGAATTGTGTGGAGCGTTGTTGGCGAGTAGACTGTATCAAACGATACAAAGAGCGAAGCTGAAGAAGGCAATTTGCTACATGTGGACGGATTCTATGACCGTGTGGCATTGGATAAAGGCACCGCATCATAATTGGAAAACGTTTGTAGCAAATCGGGTAGCCAAAATTCAGGAGTTGACGGAAGGTTGTTATTGGCGACATGTACCGGGTGTTATGAATCCAGCTGATCTTGTGTCCCGTGGATGTGAACCTGATGAGTTTTTAGAAAAGGTATCATGGTGGTCGGGGCCAGAGTGGCTGAAGAGAGGAGTAGAGAAGTGGCCAGAAGTGTCAAGTAAGGAAGAGACAACGATGAAGGAAGAGATCGAAGAAAGACGGGTGACGGTCGCATTAGTATCTGCTGGTACGGAGGAAAACTTCTGTAGTTATGTGTTCAATCGATCCTCGTCATATTTTAAGCTTCAGCGGATTGTTGGTTATTGTTTGCGTTTCATTGATATGCGACTAAAGCGATGTAAGGCGCAAAAGGGAAATTTGTTAACGACTGAAGAATTGAACCGAGCAGAGAGAGCAATTTGTAGAATAACTCAAACGGAATGTTACCCAGAAGATATCAAATCGTTGAGAAAGGGTCACTTAGTCTCCAAGCGATCAGAACTTGCTACTTTAAGTCCATATATGGATGAAACTGGTCTCATAAGAGTAGGTGGTAGACTTAAGCGATCTGGTTTAAACGAAAACGCGAAGCACCCAATAGTGATACCAAGTGGTAGTCGGTTGGCCACATTACTGATAGAGTACTACCATAAGAAGTTTTTGCATGCTGGACCTCAACTGGTAGCCACTGCATTGAGACAACGGTTTTGGATAGTTAAGGCTAGATCAAGTATCAGGAAGGTCACGAGACAATGCGTGCAATGCTTTCGTATTAAACCATCATCATGTGTGGTACAACCAATGTCAGATCTACCAACCACACGAGTAACTGAGGCTAGGCCGTTCGCGATAACTGGGGTTGACTATTGCGGTCCGTTTTATGTGAAAAATAGTCAGAGAAAAGCAGTACCGACAAAAGCCTTTGTATCCGTATTTGTATGTTTTGTGACACGGGCGATTCATCTTGAGCTAGTTTCGGACTTAAGCACGTCAGCATTCATGGCAGCGTTACGAAGATTTGTCGCTAGAAGAGGTTTGGTTACCGAGATGAATTCAGACAACGGCACGAATTTCAAGGGAGCTGCTAATCAACTGCGTAAACTACACGAAATGTTTCAGTCTGTATCATTTCAGGAGAGCGTAAATGCATGGAGTAGTCAGCAAGGCATCAAGTGGAAGTTCGCCCAATTGATCGCAGATCAGGTAACAGCGATGCTAGCCAAGGCCGGGTTTAGGATTCGGAAGTGGGCATCGAATGAGTCAACCGCCTTAATTAACATACCAAAGGAGGATCGTGCCCAAACTGAAGAAATCAATGTCGACAGAAGTGCTCACGCCTGGACACTTCCTAACGGGATCCAATATGCAGCAAATCGCAGATGTTGATATTAGCGAAATACCCGATAACCGATTAAACCATTGGCGTGCGGTACAGAAGCGAGTGCAGCATTTTTGGGTACGGTGGAGAAAAGAATATCTTCAACAATTACAAGCTAGAATTAAGTGGAATGGACCGATAGTTAAGATTACGCCGGGTATGATGGTGCTGATAAAGGAAGACAATGTGCCACCACGCAAGTGGCCATTAGGGAGAATAGTAGAAATACATCCTGCAGAAGATGGAATTATAAGAGTGGTAACGATACAGACAGTACATGCAGAGAATGTAAAACGACCGGTAGCAAAAGTTTGTATATTGCCGTTTGATGCTCAGAGCATGAAAACATAAATGAATTTGTTAAACATACGTTAGCTAGGTACTTTGATTGTTAGAGTTGAAATGAATATTATGAATATGTATTAATGAATTTGTATAAAATTGGGAATTTTATGGTGGTCGGGATGTTGACGCTAGAGCGCGGCCTAAGTATGGCATCATTGTATTGGTTAGGTCGGATTAGGATAGTTAGGTTAGTGTAAGAATATTTTTGTAATAAAATTTAGTCTAAGCCTGAAAGCCGATGCGTGCACACCTCTTCTCTTGCTATTGAACATGCCCTATCTAAACAAAAAAGAAGTTAGACCTACTCTCCAATACGTGGACATAATGCAAATAAAATAAAATAATTTATTCCTACTTACCACGGAAAATCACAAATCAGACAAAAGAAACATATAATTATGTGGTATAATCACGCGCACCTATCATACAGCTGGTATAACTGGTATTCGGCCAGCAGCGTAACACCGACAGCGTTGAAGGTACGCGTTCGAGACGGAAAGGAGTTTCTTCTCTCTCGGAACGCCGAACAGTAAACATCTCAATTTGCAATCCTTAAAGATTATTATTAAATTAGGGTTTTTTAAGGTTAGGTTTAGTTAGTTTAGATGTAGTTTTAAGTTAGGTTTATAAATAAATTATAATTATATGTAATAATCCGACACGCATTTCTTACAAATACCAGTCGCTAAAGCAGATCAAAATAGCAGCGGCTGAATACACGACCCTCTAGACATCCTGTAAACATTGCATACAAAATGCCCTCAAATCCCCTCAGTTTCATACAAAAGGCCCTCATTTCTCCATACAAATTTTGACTTGTGAAACAAAATTAGGGGCTTGCACGCAGTTGCGCTAATTTTGTTTCACAAGTCAAAATTTGTATGGAGAAATGAGGGCCTTTTATATGAAACTGAGGGGTTTTGAGGGCATTTTGTATACAATGTCTACATGATGTCTAGGGGGGAATGAACCAAAACAAACAGCGAGAGAACGGCAAGACTCTCACCAAAAGGCGCAAATCAAATTTACTTAAAAAAAAAACTGCCTCAGTTCTGTCTCACAATGCACTGTAAAGCGCCGTGCGCACCACAATCAGAAAAAAACGTCGTGCGAGAATGTAGAACGGAGAAGCTCGGCAAAGCCGATAGAATGGATGCAGCCGCAAGCAAAAGAAAAGAAGATAGGGGCCAAAGGTAAAAAGAAGGGGAAGGCATCGTCCGTCTCCAAAATGCTACCTGTAAGTTGTGCCGCGCGAAATTACCAGTATGCAAAGAGAAAGAGGATAGGCAAGAACAAGGATAGCCAAATCCATAAGGTATCCAAACAATAAGAACGATTGTCCAACCAAACACTGCACAATGTGCTGCGGCAAAATTTCCAAACTGGATTGGATTTTGTTTTTGTGTTTCCAGGCCGGACTCGAAATCGAGGTTTGTTTTCTTAGAGACAATTTGCGAGACAAAATGAGTTTACAAATACAGCCAGGCAAAAACGAGATTGTACAGCAATGATGGTATGGAGGAAAAGGAAACGTAGAAGTAGAGAAGAAAGAAATCTGAAGCCAAAATGATTCTCTCGTTACTTTCTTGCCCTTCAGTTCTTTCTAGACCACCCCCCCCCGCACGCATATTGTAAGGGGCCTCCTGATTTCCTCAGCTACCGGGAAATTTTTGAAGAGGGCCTCGTTTCTGCACAAGGGGCCCTTTTACTATACAAAAAATACATCAGCTCATTAATACCACCCCCCACGTGCTCCTACCAAACTGTTTCTGTTCCCATCAGCAACAATTACGACATCCTCAACGAGGACGAAGAGGCTACTTCGTCGCCAAAAACACCGGCATCCAAAAGACTACCTAATTTCAAAATTCCTCCAATCGTTGTAACCGGTACACAAGTAGCAGACGTACATAAAAAATCACCTCAGTTGGCGTAGTACTCAACCAACTGCACGCGTAGAGGAATTGTAGTGAGCACTACTACATCCAAAGACTTCAAACTTGTCATCGACGTTTTAAAACGACAAAACAAATCGTTCTTCACGCACCAATTACCGGAACCAAAGAACAACAAAAATAGTCATCTTTGGACTACCCGATCAAGATGCAGAATGTGTCAAGACAGCCCTAGCGGAATGCAATATCACACCTAGTGTAGCATAGCAAACGAAATTGCATTGAATTACTTTGGAACATTGCATGAAAGCATAAAATATTGCATACAAGTTATTAGAACATTTAGAACATGCATTAACGCAAGTAACAACATTTAGAACTGCATTTTAATTTGCACACAAGTGGCACACAAAATAATACGTCATAGGTCTCAAGAATGTTGCTCAAGACGTCATGGAAAATACCATTGGTAAACTCAGCGAACTTGGTTCCCACGGTTATGTTTAAGTTCGCTCAATGACAATGAGGACAAACATTGGTCATACGTGCATCTAAAGAATTCTATAGAATGAAATATTAAACCAAACACGCGCAATAGTCATTAACCAATCAAAAGGGAAGTAAAAAATTATATCAAATAGCAATAGGAATTTTCCATAGTTTGGTCCAATCAGAAATAAGCAGACAGGTGAAGAAGATATCTTTGGAATGTTCTCACACTTTTAAACCAATCAGAATTAAGACAAACAAAAGGATCATGTACAAGAATGGAATTCTCCATTAAGTTATTCTCACGATCAGTCCCCGAAAAAGGTTATAAATTAAAGAACCATCGCCCAACAAGATAGTCTCGTTCGGACAGCAAGTGTGCTGGACGATCGTTACTCAACTACGGATCAGCCATTAAAGTTGCGTTTATTTAACAATAAAGCAAGGAGACCCCACCGACAAACTCCCGCGAGGGATGATTCGACTAGGTTTAGGAGAAAACATAAAATTGGGAGATTGGGTGATGGGAAATGGGAAGGAATTTGGTAGCAGGGATTACAATATTTCAAGAGTGTTTGCATCAAGGCATTTTTTTTTTTAAATCTTTTGTTCTTCTTTTTTCTTTTTACTTGATATGCGGCACACAATGCACTAAGCTCACCGCAACGCGAATGTCAACCAACTCTTTTAATTGGTCGAAGTAATTTGTTCTAATAACGCGGCCTCTTCTGCCGCCGTCAAAGAGCTGGGTCGATCTGTCCCCAGAAGCACTCGTACCACTTCTTCGCCCAACGTTCGATGTACTTCCTGCGTCCGCGCCCGTACCTGGCGCGCTCGATTTAGTGCCCTCTGGCGATCGCGATACCGTTGCACCCTCTCCCGGATGGCCGATCTCCTGGCCTGTGTACCGGGGGATAAAGGTGCTGGTGGTTGTATCCGCTGACGTTCCGTTCGCCTTGAAATAGTTCGTGTTCTTCTATTTGCGTTATGCAGATTATCTCTCGTTCTCAGCGTGGCCCTCCTCTCCTCGTATGACCGGGGGACAACGCCGTTTGCCGCAATCTCCGCACGCTCTTGATTCCAACCCCGCTGCAGAGACGCTGTAACTCTCTTACAGGCCTCCAAGAAGCAGCTCCATTGCTCCGAACCTTGGAGCAAAAACTGCAGCAGATTATCCGGTCGCACAGCCGTCCCGGTGCCCTCGCCCAACAGCTCCACTCGGACGTGAGTGAAGCGCGGGCACTCGAAAACAGCATGTTCGGCGGATTCAGGCACTCCTGGACAACGGCTGCAGTGCGGCGACGAGGCAAATCCCATCACATGTAGGTAATCCCGAAAAAATCCGTGTCCAGATATCACCTGCAATGCGTGGAAGTTTACCATGCCCCCTGGAGGTCCATGCTCCTAGATCCGGGATCAAGCGATACGTCCATCGCTTAAATCGGGACGCGTTTTCGGCTGTGGCGTCCTGCTCCCACTGTTGCTGTCAACGTTGCAAGGTATGCTGCCTTTCCATTTAGCGTGTCACGCGTCTGTTGCTTGCCGAGCCCTCCTCCCATTGGGTGCAACACCTTGCGTCCTCCTGCAGAAGCAGGCAAATCGGTATCAATCCTGCCAAAGTGATAGCAGTTTCATAACTAACAGTACGAAACGCACCCGCCACTCTTAGCGCGCATTGCTTCTGCACACGTTGCAACATTTTTCTGCACACCTGGGTCGACGTTGCCTCATGAAACGCTGGTGCTCCATACCGAAGTCGTGACTCTACTACCGATGCTAATAGCTTCCGTTTGCTAGCTTTGGGGCCGCTGTGGTTCCGCAGTAACCGACCAACAGCAAACGCCACACGTAGAGCCTCTCCTGTGACGTGTTCCAAATATGGGCGCCAGGAGAGATGGTCGTGAATCCTGATCCCAAGGTAACGAATGGAGCGTGAGGACGTACAAGTTATGCCGTTGATGTTAATTGGCACGTTCATGTACCCGTTCCTGAGGCTGGAAATGAGGACCACTTCGGTCTTTGCTTCAGCAACGGAAAGATGATTTTCGTGCATCCATGAGCATATACGGCTCGCTGCTTCTTCCGCACAGCGAACAGCACTTGATGGAGTAGTCCCAGACGCCAGGATCATCAAATCATCTGCAAAAGCGATGGTTTCGGCACCTGCAGGCAACTCAAGGGCCAGTACTTTGTCGTACATTACGTTCCACAGAGTAGGGCCCAATATGGACCCCTGTGGAACGCCTGCCGTCATATTGCGTGTCACTGATCCGAGCTGCGTGTCGTAGACCAACTTGCGATTAGAAAGCCAGCTTCGTAAAATCCGTATTAGCGCTTCCGGTACCTGCTTCTCCTGAAGAGCCGTTAATATTGCATGCCAGCTTGCGTTATTGAACGCGTTTTTCACGTCAAGTGAGACCGCTAGTAAGCATCGTGCGTCCCGTTGGTTGGTGCGACCAAACGACATTGCGAGCTTGCCCGCTCTGACAACGCGCAATAACGCCTCAACTGTCGATCTCCCCCTACGAAACCCGTACTGCATCGGGGAGAGACGGGGTGCACTTGGATCCTCAAGGTGGTCATTGAGGCGATTCAGGATTAGGCGTTCTAACACTTTGCCACAACCATCAAGGAGCCCGATGGGACGCATCGAGGACGGTTGTCCTGCTGGTTTGCCTGGTTTTGGGATGAGCACCAAATACTGCCGCTTCCATTCGTCTGGGAACTGTCCCCGATCCAGAAGGTCCTGCATTACTCGCTGAAACACTTCGGGGTGTGTCCTGATTGCTGCCGTCAATGCCGAATTGGGAATGCCATCCAAACCGGGTGCCTTCCGTGGACTTAGGCTTCCCGCCACGTAAAGCAGTTCTTCGATTGTTACTGGCCGGATTGGTTGAACATCCTCCTCCGCTATACCTGTTACCGGTGTCTCGAGCGATGCGTGCACAGGAAAGAGTTCCGCAACGATAGTCGCCAGAATCGAAGGGTCCGTCTCTGGTGGTACTCGGCTACCCCTCAAACGCGCCATCACAGTTTTGTAACCATCGCCAAAAACGTCATCTTCGAGGCGGTCTATCATTGACTATATGTGGGCCTCTTTGTTCGCCTTGACGGTTAGCTTGTAGCGAGCTCGCAACTGCTTGTGGATTGCGAAAGCAGCAGTGCGTTCCTCCGGATTCGTTGTGTTTCGCACTGTTGTTAGAGCGGCTTCACACTCTCTAAGCTGCTGCGCAAGTTCAGGGAACCACCAGTACATGGAGGAGCGAACATGAAAAAGCGCTGGTCGAATGCGGCTCATTGTTCGGTCACAGGCTCTTGCCAGCCCAGAGACTAGGCTCCTGTGGGAAGTGACTCTCGTCGAAAAATTCCCCTCCTCCAACGCTTCCACGAAACGTTCCAGACGAAACTCGCTGCCGTTCCACCGCCTGCCCGTTCGACGAATTCGTTGCGATGCCCTGATCTGTTGTTGCTGTTGTTGTCGACGTATCTGCGGTTGTTCGTCAGGCGTTATTGAAAATGCGGATACAGAAGAACTGAAAGCTCGCAATCTCACGCTAAAGGCCACGTAGCGATGATCACTGCAAGAGTAACGGTCCAGCACCTTCCATGTAAATGATGTTCGTCGTTGCGAAAGTCACATCAACCACGCTCTCCGTTGCAACTGCATTGCCAATGAAAGTTGGAGTCAAACCACGGTTGACTACATCAAGGCCCAGATGTTCTATTGTCGCCAGTAGTTCCTCCCCCTTTCGCTTAGTTCGTGCGTTACCCCACTCCTCATGCCAAGCGTTAAAGTCGCCAGCCAGTATGACTTGAGGATGGGCACGTACTTCGACTTCTACCGCCGCCAGGAAATGAATGAATTCTTCTAACGACAAAGATGGTGTTGCGTAGCAGATCACAATGGTTACACCACCGATGTCGGCAGCAACCATGCCTGGGGTGTTATTGTTGTAGACTCACTGGATAGGACACATACCCGTGGCGACAATAGCGATCTTACATGACCCAGTTGGAGTTGTTCGAAGGCGGTCTGTACACTTCCGACACGATGGCAACGTCGGCCGCTACGTCCTTGGCAGTCTGGAGCATAAGGTCTTGAGCCGCCCTGCTCCGGGAGAGGTTAATTTGCAGTAACCTCAGCATCTTCGATTTGACCGGTCACAGTCGCGATGGCCCACAGGATGGGGACCAGCACAGACCGCGCATCTTACAGGATTGCTGCATTTAGGAGCCTCGTGACCGTTCCCGCCACAGCGGATGCACATACCAGAGCGATCGAACACACTCTGGCAGTGTGTTGAGGTGTGGCCCATTTCCAAGCACTTGAAGCAGCGTATGCGATCCGTGCTACGGGATAGAGCTGGCGCAACGTGGCAAAGTGTGTAGCACACTGCCACACGTTGACCCACCAACAAGGCCGTACTCGTGCCCGTTGAGTACCATCACGTCGCTCCCACATGCTGATCTGCATCCACGAACCACGAATTCCAAGGAATTCTTCCACTGCAACACGGACGTCCGATTCCTTTGCAATGGAATCGATGCTCCAGGTTTCTCCAAGGATGCTCGAAATGATCACCTCGTCCATCGGTGTGATGGTCTTAGCTGAGCCAGTTTCTCCAAGGACGATCTGAATCCTTTCGGTAAGGGTCAATGCGTCCGCGCTACGATCCACTTCCATCCGAAGGCGTTCCTTGGCTGTGCGCTTGCCAACTCCGATAACCTTTTCAACATCCTTGAGTTCCGGAGAGGTTCTAAGTAGGACATAAACATCCTTCCATGTTTTCCCCGGAGCCGGGACTACCTCTATCACATCCCTAGGAACAGTTTTCGTCTTGCTGGACTTAAGCGGTTGAGGAGGGTGTTGATTTGGCACCATAACAGGGAGCTGGTCCGCTGGGACAACTCGTCCACCTTTCACCACCGTGGACCACCCATCCATGATGAGAGCGGGAGTGATCGGGATCACCTTTCGTTGTTGTTGCTGCTGTTGCTGCTGTTGTTGCTGTTGACATTGGTGCTGCTGTTGCCATTGTTGCTGCTGTCGTTGTTGATATTGTTCCTGCTGCCGTTGTTGATGCTGCTGCTGCAGTTGTTGCTCCTGCTCCTGTTGCTGTTGTTGCTGTTGCCGATGATACTGATGATCACCACCAAAGGTCTGTGCCAGGAGAGCAAGTGTTGCCTCCCTCTCCTTCGCAAGCTCAGCTCTCAGTTGGATTGCCTCTTCGCTAGCGATTGTTTCACGGCGTCGGGCTTCGTTGCGATCGCTGCGCGCCTGCTCCATCAATTCTTGCAGCTGTAAGCGCATAAAGGTGAGTTCTTTCTGGAGCCCCTCTACCAACTTGCTAAGCTGCTCATTTGCAGCCGCCATCTCGGTGAGCAGCTTCTTCTGCTCTGTGTCTCCAGAGACATTTCGCTGCCCAGTAGATTTCCTACTCATCACTCTATCTTCCATAACGGAGGGCAAGCGTGCTCCTGCTACTCCACGTATATCTCGGCTTCTCAGTACCCTTAATGTAGATGTTGGCGGCGTCATTCCATCTCAATTTTATAGAGTCGAACAACAGAATAGTAGAAGTTTCTTTCTTGTAGCAGGATATGACGCTTCCTGTTAATTTATGTCGGTGGTGAGCCTTTTCGAACAACAAACACGTTTCCTGTCTCCTCCTGGCTTCTTTCGTAGGTATTCCGATTCGGGGCAATTTAATTCACTGTTCTTAATGTTTCACCCAGGGAGAACAATCTAGCACACACTGAAAATTCGCTGCGAAAGTTCTATAGGAAAACTAGAAACTTGAATCGTCGTTTCGATGTGACAAAATACCGAACGTCGTTGTCCCTTGTACTTCACGAATCCGCTTTGTCGTTGTTAACCGTTTTCAGCACTCTTCAACGTTTTTCCGACTAAAAATCACCAATAATAACGAAAAAAACGACGGATCCGCTTCGGAGTAGTTGTTTAAGCTCCGTCGCCTACTGCGCGTATACTACGGATCAGCAGTCTCGTTCGTTCGTACATCAATAGTGCTCAATAAAGTGTTGTGTTAATCAAAACCGAACATCAGTGCCTCAATACATTTATTGGAATAATCACAAACAATGTCACTGGTGCATGTCTTTCTATCTGCGTCCGTTTTTAGATTGTTACACTAGTGTGATAAAAAAGCTCGAAAAAAGGAAGAAAAAATATGATGATCAAGCCATGTACCTCCTGCACTTCCCGAAGGGGTCAATCACCTCAAGTGAATTAAAGCAAGTCAGAGTAGTTGATCATCATCGAGTATACTTTGAATACAACACAAACAAAACCGGTTCCATGCAGTGTACAAACTGTTGCTACTGGCATGGAAGTGCCAACTGTCACCTGTGTGCGTGAAATGTGCTGAGAAACACGCATCCAAATCGTGTCCACTGAGTCAAACCACTACCTGTCCAGACGACAAAATTTCTCCAACCAAATTAAAGTCGAGATCTATTTTAAAAAAATCCAGGATTGCGGCGCAACACTATTGGCTGAGGTGGGTAACTGCGGCGAACACCACACGGCAAATTTCTCCGGCTGTCCTGCAAGACTGCGACTTAAAAAGGTAACACCAACACCACCTCGAACCAAAGAGTTTACCTACAACGAATCATCCTTTCCTCGTCTCCCCAACACACCAACTTCTTCCTCTCCTGGGCACCGTATGGGTTATTCAAATCTGTTCAACCAAGAACAACAACGCACAAATCCCAATCCAGACTTTAATCTCAACGAGATAGGCAAAATTGTCGAGGAAGTATTTTCAAGCCTGAGCAAATGCAACTCAAAACAAGATCTAATAGCAGTCATTGTACAAATATCAGCAAAATATTGCTTTCCTCACCTTAAATAGAATGCTTAAAATCATTTACTGGAATGCAAATGGCATTTCAAGCAAAAAAGAAGAATTTTTCAATTATCTTTTAAAAAAAGATATAGATGTTGCCGCCATAAGCGAAACATTTCTAAAAAATGGAGTTCGTTTTTCTCATCCTAATTATGTTACCTACCGGCTAGATCGATCGTATGGCGAAAAAGGAGGTGTAGCATTAGTTATTTCTAAGAACATCAAGCACGAATTAATGAGTAATCTTAACATGCAAGTACTAGAAACAATAGGAATTACCCTAAATACCCCAACCGGAAAATTATCTATAATTTCTATCTATAATCCTGGATCCAACACCGATCATGTTAACTTTAGAAAAGATATTAGACGACTAAGCAATATACCCAATCACTTTATTATTTGTGGAGATTTTAACGCGCGGCACCGTCTTTGGGATTGTAGCAGGGCTAATCAGATGGGAAAATCCCTTTTTGATGAAAATCAAAAAGGTAGCTTTTCTATTGTGCATCCTGAAGAGCATACCTACTACCCAAGCGATGTAAATCGATCGCCGTCAACCCTAGACCTAGCATTAACAAACAAGCCCGATAGAATCACAAACGTAATATGCTTACAAAAATTCACGTCTGATCACTTGCCCGTCTACCTTGAATATAATACACAACTTGAAACCATTCGAAACTCAGGAATTCCAAACTACTCGCTAGCAAATTGGACTTTATTTAAAGTTACTCACCAACAGCATAACAGTCACATGCGTGCTCAACAGTTAAAGTGATCAATAAAGTGTCGTGCTAATTAAAACCAAACTTCAGTGCCTCAATACAGTTATTGGAATATCACAAACAATGTCACTGGATCATGTCTTCTATCTGCGTCCGTTTTTTGTTTGTTACATGGCGACCGTGATTTAAATCTGCAACCTTCGGATGATAACAGTGAAACGTGACCTTCAACCGGCATCTTCGGATAACACAAGTTAACTGTGACACTAAATCGGCATCTTCGGATAATACAAGTTAACTGTGACACTAAATCGACATCTTCGG
>KZ063714.1:1716-32819 GCA_002091835.1 Anopheles maculatus
ACACCGGGGCGGATGATATTTGAGGGAAGCCGTGGCATGAAGCCGGACACGACAACGAGCGATCGGGATGTGATTGTGATCGATGACGATAAATCACCTCCTCACGTGTCGGCCGTATCGTCCACTATGACGACACCACCCACAACGAAAAAACAACGCAAACAGGCTGCGCACACCAACACAAACCCACCACCTGGGATGGGTTTGCACGGACTGCCGCCCCCATACGCAATCGGGCCGGATGGTGAGTTTCGTCCCGACGATTCGAGCCATTTTTCACCTGTCTCGTCCAATGTTCCGAAAACTCCCGATATTCGACTGCAGCACTCATCCACGTCATCGACCGCTTCCTCGTGGTTGAACGAATCACCGCGGTTGGCTGCAACGCCGAAGAAAGCGATCGTTACCGGTAATCTGTTTTCTGATCTTGCCTCCAAAACGCCGGATGATGCGGCAAGGTTAACGTTGGCCGGTGCTGCTGCCGTTGCTGCTGCCAGTGAAGGTGGCAAGAAGCCAAAACGACCGAAACAGAAACCGAAAGCTGATGCAAAGGCCGTGGCGAAGCTGGCGGAAGCAAACAAAAAGCTGGACGAAGCGGTGGCAGCCGGACAAAAGTTTGGCAACATACCCGGCGGTGGTCACCAGAATCCGTTCTCGCTGTATCCGGGCTCGTTGAATCCGTTCGCACCCGATGCCAGCGTTTACAGCAAGTACCTTAACCAGTCGCTACAAACGGTCGCCGGGTTGAGAAATCCGATACCGTTCGGTATGTTTCCGCTACCGTCCGGCCCGGGTCTGATACCGGACAATCCACTTTTCCCTCGGTTGCCACCGACGTACCCGGGTCAACCTCGAGGACCCGGTGGCTTTCAGCTGCCAACAAACCCGTTCGGGTTACCGGGCATTAACCCGATGAATCTGCTCCGTATGCCAACGCTCGCGAATAGGATGCCCGGTGGACCCGGCGGCAGTCAGCGCGACTTCCTGGACGAACCTTTGGATCCGGAAACGAAGCTTGCCCAAACTCCACTCGATCTGCAGAAGTCTACCTGTAACGTGGCACCGCTCGTACCTCCATCACTGTTTCAAAGTGCGACTGAAGGCATGGCACTGGGAGGAAGCAACGAGTTGCTCAATCTGTCCGTTAGCAAGTCTACGACCTCTGTGTCTCCGAGTAAGGATACGGTAACAACCACACAAACAACGCCCTCAACCAAAAAGGAAACACCGGTGGCGACTTCCGTGTCTGCCGGTGGTGTTGGTGGTAGCATTTTTAGCGCGACCAGTGTAACTCCGACCGTGAAGGAATCGTACAAGGAAGATCAAGTCGTTATATTGCCGGCAGCCAGCGTACTACCCGGCGCTAGTCCACCCCAACGGTCCAGCATGCTGGTGGTCGATGTGGAAGATTCCGACGATGGTAGCCAGTCGACAGTAGGTGGCAAGAGCAAGGACGGCAAGCGCAAGCAGAAGGAGCACAAGAAGGATCGCAAGTTGAAGGATGGCAAGATCAAGAAGAAGAAGGACAAGAAGGACAAAAGCAAGAGCAAGGATCGTGAGCGGGAGCAGCAGCTAAAGGAGCTTACGGCCGGTACGGCGACGTCGCCCGGTGTGATGACAATGGGTATGATCGGTGCGGAGGAAGCGTTGATGGAGCAGCTACGCAAAGAGCGCAAGGAGAAGAAGGAAAAGCGTAAGGAAAAGGTAAAGAAGGAGAAGCGTAAGGAGAAGGAGCGTAGTATGGTAGCGATCGGAAGTGGTTCTGGTGGTGTCGGTCAAACATCATCTTCGTCCGTCGGATCAACCGGTGCTGGTGTCGCTCTGCCGACCGGTGACATTGTGCCAAAGTTGATGCTCAAAATCGGTGGCTCCAATGCCACACAATCGCCCCGTTCAGAAACGCCCGACCAGCAGCTGTTCGGTGCATCTGCCGTGGCCGCCACTGCCGCATCATCCAAGAGCGATCCGAAGCGGGATGTGTCTCCGGAACTGGCGCGCATATCGGCCCTGGTAACACGGCCACCGAAGCTGAAAGTTGTGGGCGGGGGTTCGACAGTCGGTGGCAGCAAGAGCAAGAAAGATGAGGCTAGTAAACATGTGCCACCGATGGGATCACCATTGCTCGGAATCGCCGGTACTGATCCATCTAAACCGCCGCTTGTATTGGACAGTGACGACCCGTTCAATGCTTTGAAGCAATCGGCTAAAGCGAACCATCATGCGGGTAGTACTGTTAGCAGCAGTACATCTGCGCTGCTCGTGAATTATGCCACAACCGATGACATTAGCGCTGGGTCCGTGGCCGGAAGCTCCGCCAGCCGGGGGTCGAAGGTATCCCGCTTGGCAGATAACATCGCGGCAGACTCGACGGTGAAACCGTTTGCCAGTGGCGAAACCTCCAAAAAGGCGATGAAAGATTCGTCCAAGGGATCGAAATCGGTACACCATCAACATCATCATGCGAGTCAAGTGGACACATACACCACCACGCCCGCCCACATGACGGATGTGGATGGAAATACGGTGTGGATCTGTCCGGCGTGCGGCCGGGTGGATGACGGTACACCGATGATCGGGTGCGATGGGTGCGATGCCTGGTATCACTGGGTGTGCGTCGGCATTCAGGTACCTCCAGACGATAATGAAGACTGGTACTGTCGGGTGTGCATTGCCAAGAAGCAGGACTCACAGGCGGACGAAAAGCAACGCAAGCGTAAAAAGAAGGACAAGAAGACGGCGAAAGACTAAATCGTGAGTATGATTGTTTTATTTTGTTTTTATTCAGCTGCGCATAACTTACTTAAAGGGTTTCAACACCGACCATATGATTTTCAACCGTTGTGCTAAGAGCCGTCCGGTCACAACACATGACAAACTATTTCATGCGCAACAATAATGTGATTTTCGATTATAAAATCGACTTCATTGCTATTCAAATTGTAATATTGCAGAAGAGTCTATCAGCCTGATCATTGCACTCGAACGGCAAAAAAGCTTGCTCAAAAAGCTTCATTGGTATCATAACGTGTGTTCGAGCTGCCGTTCGAGCAATCACAGTAGCCTACTAAGATGTCAATTTTTGCTTCAACGGCTTTCCCAAACAATGCACGGGAGGAAATTTTGGTGCAACCACTTCGAGTATTTGTAAAAAAATCTTTAGATACTCGAAAGCTTTTTAAAAACCTCTAAAGAAAGAAAAGACAAATTAAACATTTCTCCCACCATCACCATTTGTTGAATATCTTACTGATATTCACAAACTCATAAACCACTTGACATTTCACAATCCAGTTACCATCGTCGATTCGAATACGTTGTATGATACCAAATATTCTGCCGTTCGATTCGACAACTTCATTCGATTCGACTGCCGTTCGAGTGCAATGATCAGGCTGTATATCTACATTGCTTGAAAAATATATTCATCGCCTATCTGAACCACTAAAAAATGAGTGACGAAAAATATTGTTGGTTACCGTGGTCAGTTAGTTTACTCTTTACAGCATGAACCAAGTGTTCAGTAAGAGTTCAGGATTCATTTTACGAAGGAGTACTACTATCTGATAGCCTGATGAGCACATGACTTTTGAGACTGTTCTGAAATACTATTATAACTATAAATGTCTCAATTTCGGAGATTTGTTGTGTCTAACTCGGGAGTTGTTTGTGTTTGTCTCTTACCATCTGTTCCCCTTCCTTAAGGTTCAAAGCCTCTTTAAAACAATTTATAAAATGTCCTAAAGCTAAAAGAAACATAAGTGCATGTGTATAACAGAAGTGATATATATCTGCTTATTCTACAGTATTTTGATCAAAACTATTGTTTCTGGCGTTAATTGGATAACTCCTTTACAAATTATTCATGGGTTGCAGAGTTACGCTTGGAGCTGTAACAAAATCGATATTTTTCCTTTAATATTTGATAGGATCTTTCGATTTGGTAAAATCACATAGATGGACATGACTGTTCTTCTTCTTCTTTCTTGGCCTAACGACCTCTTAAGGTCATGCCTGCCATTTCTGGCTTACTAGACTAATTGATACCGCATAGTTGGTTAGTCAATCCTCACTATGGGGGAACGGCCCAGATGAGACTTGAACCCCGGTCCTGCCGTGTGAAGACCGGCGCCGCTGCCGCATCACCACCGGGCCGGGACATGACTGTTATTAGTAAGATAAAGAAAAACGGGTATCCAATAGTTGTGCAGAATCCAAAAATTGAAACCGAGCTCAAATTAGACGAATCGTTTTTGAAAACATGGTTTTAAGAGAATTGCGCCATAAGTTTTTTAGTCGCGACTGCAAGGCTGGCGTACAGCGACACTGTTTTGGTTTTTGGCGTGTACGAGGGCTGACAATAAAGTAAGGTCTCCAACTTTTTTTTTTCATAGAAAATGACATTTATTTACAAAAAGCGATACACCGTTGGAATGGCCAAGGTCTTGGCTACTTTTCTACATAATCGCCATTTTTTTCCAACACCTTGCGCATCCGCATGATGAACTTGTCTATGCCGGCAGAATACCACTCTCCGTCCGCCTCGCGCAGCCAGGTGTTGACCTCTTTCTGAACCTCCGCATCACTTTCAAACTTCTTCCCTCCGAGATGTTTTTTCAGGGCGGGGAACATGTGGTAGTCACTTGGGGCCACGTCGGGACTATAGGGAGGGTGATCGATGATGTCGGGCCACAACTTTGGTCGCACATTCCACGCGCCGCTTCATGTGGTCTTCGGTCAGCTGTTTCGGCACGCATCGGGCAGAAACTTTGTGATACTGCAAGTTGTGCACAAGGATATGACGGATTGTTTCGCTGCTACACACTCCTCCAAGCTTCTCTTCCAAGTCCCTAATTGTCGCACGGCGGTTTTTGAGCATTTCTGCCTCCACTGCTTGAACAATCGCATCCGAGACCGACGGTCGGCCACTTCTCTCCTCGTCGTGAACATTAGTGCGCCCGGAATTGAACTCGCGGCTCCACTTACGCACGTTTTTTATGTCCATACACTTTTCCCCGTAAACTTCAACTAGTTGACGATGGATTTCAATAGGTGTCACCTTTTTCGCACTCAAAAAACGTATTACAGAACGCAATTCGCACTTGGACGCTGACGCGAGGGGTACCTCCATCGTTGACGGCTGCTCAGCCAAGACTGAGCGGTCGGGGAAGCCTCACCCAGCAGCAAAGTGGTAGTGGGGGAACCAAGGAACACGGCGGTGTTGCCAGATTTCGCCTAGCGCGTGATCCGGCGAAGTTGCAGCGTTGGAGACCTTACTTTATTGTCAGCCCTCGTATCTTGGAGATGGAAGGTGTCTTCAAAAAGGACTGACAACTACTGACTCTATTAGAGAGTTTTCAAACCAAAACACAACTAATTTAATCTAGCATAGTGTACTACAAAAGAAGTATTGAAATTCAGAATTTATATGCTGACTTCGTGCGATCAAAATGTAAAGGATAGTGCAGGATCGGATTAATAATATTTCAAGAACTTCTATTCAATTAAAAAAACGTTGAAATATTATTTGATACATATCGAAACAAACCTATTCAATTAACATAATTCTTACACGATTTCTGAAAATCATACTATCGTTGTTGAAATCTATAGTCATAAACGTGAACATTATAACCATAATATAAATACCCGCGCTCTAATTTCAATTTGTTATATTCTTTTTTCAGTAAAATCATATTATCATGGCGAACGAAGCAGTGGCGTAAAGGTTTATCGTGCTAGCAAACCGTTGCTCAACTGGTAATAAATTTGACAGTTGATTGCTGTATATTATTCGCAGTGGAACGTCTATTTTGAAAGCAACTGGAAATGTATAGTTTGCTCTTCGAGCTGGATAAATAACAGCTTGTAGAATCGTTAAATTCGTAAATTCAATCGTAAATTCGTAATTCAGAACAGTAAAATTCAATGCGACCCAAACATACGGTTTAACCGAGCTAAACAGAAAAAGTGTATTCACAAACACCTTAATTGCAACTTAGCAGCGAAAGAAGCATAGTAAAATGATTATAGTCAAGCAATTATCGGACAAAGTTTGTATCGAATTATTGTGTACATTCCTTATCAAATGATAGGAATTTAAATTATCCATCGTGGTTGGTTGCAAACAAAAAATATATGTTGGAAATGTTTTATTATGCTAAAAACTCTAACAGAATATGTAAAGGTTTAGACTTAGAGACAATCGTTTCAAGATAATCGCAATTTTTATGTTTGAAAATAATCAAACATTCGAAAATATGGTTTCGGCCCCCCCGAAACAGCTAGGATTGGGTGTATTTTGGTGGAATATCGTAATCTGAGAGGGTTGAACTTAAACTCTTTCTCGAATGGTACATAAAGGCTTTTGTACAGGGTAGCAACACGGCTATAGTGTAGGGCCTGTCGTGTTTTTATTTTTTTTATAAATTATTTTTGCTACTCTATATATATCTATGTTATTTGCTACTGATACCAACATTTAACCATCTTTTTGATCGTGGCCATCCCTGGCATTGGCATTAGTAACCTAGTTTCTATTGTAGTTGCTTATTTTAAATTACGCAGTCATGTATGCAAATCTATGATACATATCGAAACAAACCTATTCAATTAACATAATTCTTACACGATTTCTGAAAATCATACTATCGTTGTTGAAATATATAGTCATAAACGTGAACATTATAACCATAGTATAAATACCCGCGCTCTAATTTCAATTTTTATATTCTTTTTTCAGTAAAATCATATTATCATGGCGAACGAAGCAGTGGCGTAAAGGTTTATCGTGCTAGCAAACCGTTGCTCAACTGGTAATAAATTTGACAGTTGATTGCTGTATATTATTCGCAGTGGAACGTCTATTTTGAAAGCAACTGGAAATGTATAGTTTGCTCTTCGAGCTGGATAAATAACAGCTTGTAGAATCGTTAAATTCGTAAATTCAATCGTAAATTCGTAATTCAGAACAGTAAAATTCAATGCGACCCAAACATACGGTTTAACCGAGCTAAACAGAAAAAGTGTATTCACAAACACCTTAATTGCAACTTAGCAGCGAAAGAAGCATAGTAAAATGATTATAGTCAAGCAATTATCGGACAAAGTTTGTATCGAATTATTGTGTACATTCCTTATCAAATGATAGGAATTTAAATTATCCATCGTGGTTGGTTGCAAACAAAAAATATATGTTGGAAATGTTTTATTATGCTAAAAACTCTAACAGAATATGTAAAGGTTTAGACTTAGAGACAATCGTTTCAAGATAATCGCAATTTTTATGTTTGAAAATAATCAAACATTCGAAAATATGGTTTCGGCCCCCCCGAAACAGCTAGGATTGGGTGTATTTTGGTGGAATATCGTAATCTGAGAGGGTTGAACTTAAACTCTTTCTCGAATGGTACATAAAGGCTTTTGTACAGGGTAGCAACACGGCTATAGTGTAGGGCCTGTCGTGTTTTTATTTTTTTTATAAATTATTTTTGCTACTCTATATATATCTATGTTATTTGCTACTGATACCAACATTTAACCATCTTTTTGATCGTGGCCATCCCTGGCATTGGCATTAGTAACCTAGTTTCTATTGTAGTTGCTTATTTTAAATTACGCAGTCATGTATGCAAATCTATGAAACTTCTAGTTGGCTCATGGTTTCTGTTAAAAACATTTAAAAAAACATAACATAAAAACAATGATCAATGGTGTCTAAATGTTACATGGTCACGTAAAAAACTATACTGTTAATTGTGTAATACTAAATCGTCGATTGTCAAATCATGCTAATACGGCGGCGGTCTAACATAAAAAAAGAGAAATAAAACCCACAATAAGCTAAACGCAGATATGTGTTGTGCTCTGTTTTTTTTTGTCGTATTCTATATAAACACGTTGAAAATTCAATATTCGTAACACTTTTCATTTTCATAGTAAATCTGCTATATATTCAAAACGTCGTTGCTTTGTGAAATAGTATTTTTATGTTAATTTAATTTGAAAAGTTTGTTATTTAAGTTCATTTAAATATAAACCATATCGGATATCAATACTTGGTCGTTTTTTGTTTACTTTTATTGGCTTTACCACTTTTTAAAAGTAACACAAACAACATACTAAAAATCAATGCATGTTTGGTAGATGTTTATTGCTGTTGTTCTTTATTGGTGCACAATTTCCTGCTATATCGCGGCCCTGCTTTAGGACACTCATAATGTTTGCGATGCAAACTGTTCGCAGGGAGTGACCCTTCCAACAAATGCTGCTCGCCCAATGGCTCATATATAACATATCTCACCCGCAATGTATATGACTGTACGTGAACGTGTGTGTGCGTTTGTGTGCGAGTGCGGGAGGTCGTTACGTTGCGACAATTTTTCCGCTACGCTGTACATTAATTTATTTGCACTCGATGACAATTATTTAAATGGTTTTGGTTTTGTGTGTACCGAAAAGGATAAAGCACTAGCAAGGAGAGAGAGAGAGAGAGAGAGAGAGAGAGAGAGAGAGAGAGAGCAAGGATTGAAGGGGCAACGGAAAACGAGTGGTTTTTTTTTCGCTATTGTTGTCGTTATCGAAATCGATGACCAAGCGCAAAAATGTATGCTCGTTCATCCGAAGTTATACACCATGTGGCAACATAACTTTGCTGTATCTGCTGAACGGTTGAAAAAACCCTGGTGAAAGTGAGCGACAAAACGGGAATACGAAATCGGCAGCATGGTGCACTGTTTATGGATTTTCCTTTAATTAGTGGTGGTTTTATTTACCGGTATATTTAAATACGATATTTTTTAAAGTAGGTGAGAGTTATTGTTGCATATTTTATTATACAGGAAGTTTGGATATTGTACGTTAAAGCAAAACAAAACACTACGAAGAATAGACAGCAGTGATGTCAAACTCATTTTGGTTCCCGGGTCGGATTGTATACATAGTAATATAAATTCTGTACATAAGTTTAAAACAATTATGCGTTTTCTAACTATAAATTTTAATAAAAGAACTGTATGTGTGATATTGATTGGTTGGTTCGGTCTCACATTGCAGCGTTCATCCGATATAAACAATTTCCTTAGTCTATGGTGTGTATATTGAGCCTAATCTTGTTGATGGCTTATGCACGGTTGGCTTTGAGGACATCAGTGGTTTACTGTTAATTGATATAGACTTGCGTCTAAGAATAGCGCCATAAGACAAAGTCTAAGGGGGGCCTTAATCAAACGATCCTTGCGGTCAGTTGCCATCGCATCAACGCGTTACAATCATTCTCCAGGATAATTAGAAATTACTCATCTTTGGCGCTGTTTGGCTCATTGCTCGTTGCACAGACTCGTTGAAACCACAAATAGTTCACATTCCTATCTGCCAGTTTCCGTTCTACCAGCACAGCTTGAAGAAGTTTCCGGCCAAAAAGGACACCAAAAATTAACTTTCTGAGGGTACAAAACTGCTTCGAGGCAGTGGCGGATCAAACGGTGGGCGGACTAGGCGGCCGCCTAGGGCCCCGCCGTTTGGGGGGCCCCGAAATACGAAGGCATCAGCCACCCCCCTCCCCCCTTCCCCCCCGATCACGTTCTTTGGAAGAAGCAGTTGGTAAGGGGCCTCCTGATTACCAATGACTTGCCATTTGCGGGGGCCTCGGGTAGCGGGTCTCCTTTACTGGGGGGCCTCGTATCGAAGCAATTGTTGGGGCCCCACCTTCATTGCCGCCTAGGGCCCCGTAGGAGCTTGATCCGCCACTGCTTCGAGGACTTGGACGTGTGGAACTAGGGGTCTTCTATCGTAATCGTCAATTTGAAAAGAATTTTTGGCAGCTAATTTGAGCTGAAATTTTATCAGCAAACGTAATCGTTGTCGGTGATAGTTAAGTGTCCTTGTGGCCCTAGGACAAGTAGATCTTGTATTGATGTAGATTATGGCTCACTAAGTTTTAGAATTTACCAAGTTTATATTGGCCAGGAAACTTCTCCATTCAAAATACCTGTCGCATTGACATGGACTTTGTCCAAAACTGACGAAACCCTCTTAGCCGCGTTCGAGAGAAAGATGCTCAGAAGGATTTTTGACCCCGTATATGTGGAAGGACAATGGAAGCCGCTACAATGACGAGCTGTACGAGCTGTGCAGTGATTTCACCATCGTGCAGCGAATTAGGCTCGCCAGGCTCCGGTCCGGGCTGGTCATGTCATAAGAATGGCACCGGACGACCCATCCCTTAAAGTCCTTTTAGGCCGTCCACATGGACAGAGGAGGCGTGGTAGGACCAAACTGAGATGGAGAGATGGCGTTGATGCGTCCGTCAGAACGACCGGGATAATGGTTTGAAAGTAAGTAAGTAGATAAGTAGGTAAGTAAGCACATTGTATAAATAATCAACAATCATGATCTGAAAATGCCTATAAGAAATATACTTCCATTATTCGTTAAAGACCGCATTGAGAGGACTAATTGGCGGCCGCGGGCTGTACGTTTGACATACCTGAGATAGAGGTTCGAGTACATTGTACTCAATTCATATAAAAAAGGATATATGAAAAATCACACCTTCACTTTATATACCCTGACTTAAGCATCAGCTAATATGAACAATGAATTGCATACCTTCCGGCGCTTTCAACTTGAGGAGGAGAAATAAACATTCAAATATGAATCGAAATACTTCGTTGTAGGACTAGTTGTAAGAAGAGTAATTTAAACTAAAACTGCACATACACTAGCTATGTTAATAAACAGATAGGTAAGTAAATACGTAAAGTAATGAAACAAAACAAATAAAAATATCTTTAATACTACGGAGATATTGCAGTAAAAAGGCTTTTCAAAATTACAAAGGCCATCGCTTCGTGGTTGGGTTGTTCATTGCACAAAGCACTTATTGTTGACAGTGCAGAAAAGAGCGCAAAAAAAAACAAACGGCGGCAAAAGCATTCCTTTAGCGAGCGAGACGCAAAGAATGAGCGAACATAAGACAAGGATTATGGAAGTAATTTACTTACGCTAAGAATCATAAATCCCCGAACTGCACTCGACCCCAAAAGAATTGGACCAACCACCCGATCGACCCACCCATCGACCGCCCTTTGCCCACGGGTTTGGCGGGATGTGGATTGAAATAAAGTTGTTTTGGAGTGGCCCATAACGCGATTTGTGCCAACATCAAGATTCCATTAAGAGCCAGACGTGTTCCACTGTGTAAATTAGAGTTTTTGTGCCTGCCTGCTTTGTTTTTATTTCTCCTTCCCATTTCACGTGCCACCGTTGGGGAAGTGGGGTGGAGTGGGTGGCGGTGGGTCGGGGGCACACGCGAAAGATGGACCACATCTTATTGGCTCACGATTTGATCACGTACTGTTTGCACGAGTCACGTGTACATCATCCACCCCGTGGTGCGCCCTATCATGGCGGCGGCAGTGATGCTGTCTGCCGACGCTGAAAGGGGAAAACGGAGGGAAAATGCAGCGGGTCGGGTCGGGACGGGTGGCCGTGTCCCATAAATACTGTCTGCCGGTGTGCCGAGGTTGCCATTACTAATCGGTGCTAGGTGTGCGCTTCCTGGATCGGTGGGTGAAGCTGATGAAGAAAAAGGCGAATGAAGCGAAGGCGATGAAGAAAACGGAGAAGGAAAGTGTGACAGCATCGAAACGGATGCCGAGGCGGTAGGAAAATTCGTGTTGCAACACGTGCCCGTCATGCGCTTCGGGACGTCGGCTTGTGGGGCGTCCGTGTGTAACACGTTAACCATTTTTAAATTGATTTTCACATCTCGAACGCAACTGTGATTGCTCGATTGCAGGCAGGCAGGCAGCAGCAGTACCAACATTACACACATATTACATTTAATTGGTTTTTCCTTCCTGTACTGGGTTGCGTGCGTGTGGTGTGTACGTGCGTGCATATCATTGCAGTGCAGGAAAATGATCCTAATCGCATTTGGCAGTGTGTTTAGCAATCACACGCTTCATCACATCCGCGATTTGCTTCATAACTTGTTAGCCTTTATTGACATTTGATGTGCTTTGGCTGGTGCAATCTTTTGCTTTGGAAAGAAGACGTTTTGCTGAGTTTTTTTTCTTATTTATCAACTTTAAGTTGTTGTAAAACTTACATATTGGAAAAAAAAATCTTCGGTGAAGTAGTGAGTAAATCGATGAGTTTCATTTCTTCTTTCTTGGCCTAACGATCTCTTAGGTCATGCTTGCCATTTTTGGCTTGCTAGACTTATTGTTACCGCATAGTTGGATAGTCAGTCCTCATTATGGGGGAACGGCCCAGATGAGACTTGAACCCCGGTCCTGCCATGTGAAAACTGGTGCCGCTGTCGCATCTAACACCGGGCCGCCCCTCACATTTTATTTAATAAGTTTAAATAAAATAATTTGCATATTTTGATCCACACTGTTTACCATTAAATTCTTCTTATTGCTAGCTTGAAGTAAACATTTACTTATAATGTCAAAAATAATTCATTTTTAACAATATGCATGTCCTGATGGGACATATGGCCAATGTTGCCGGTCCATAACTATAGACGTTTTGTGCCAACAAATCCTGGAAGTAACGCAGGAAGACCCAGTAAGCTGGATTATTGTGTCGTATCGTGGCATACCTCGACAAAAGAAGAAGAAGAAGAAGATGCATGTCCTAGACGAGATGGATGGTAAACTCTTTGGGTCAAGGGCCTCAAGGATATCAAGGGTCTGGGACAAGGAGATGGTTTGTATGTTTTCTCTTCAACCTGATGCTAAAAGGGGTCATGCTAGACTTGGAATAGGATACTTATAGAGGATACTCAGTTATAGAATCCTTGCAATAGATTATTAGGACCCAAGTTCCGATTCTGGCAAACGCTGCTGGCATAAATGTTTATGTGCGGACAAAATAGTAAGGTCTCCTATTTATTTATGTTTGAAAATACTGCTTGTAATACCATCGTGCAGCGAATTAGATTCACCATTTTCCGTTGGGTTGATCATGCCGTGAGAATGGTACCGCACGACTCAGTTCGTAAAGTCTTTCTAGGATTTCCACATGGACATTGAAGGTGTGGTAGGCCGAAACAGAGATGGAGTAACAGTGTTGATGTGTCTACCGGAATGGTCGGGATATTAGATTGAAAGACGACGGCGCTAGACCTTGTACGATAAAGAGTATTGGCCACTATGTAGAGTCAGCACACCAACATGAAATACCTTGGTGTATGGCTTGATTCGTCTCTGACGTTTAAGGACCACGTTGATTTCCTTATCAATAAAACTTTGGGTTTTACTATCAGAATGTGATCCTCTATGCTTAAAGTCCCTTATCTGTTGTTTGGACTCCATCTACTGCTTCTGCTTAGCATCTGCTTGCGAGAGTGACAGCACCCTGTTCTCTATCGTCTTCTCGGGCTTTATACTATGAAAAAAAAAACAAAACAATTCACTTTTCATGCTGTATTCCCATAATCTCGACATCTTTTCTTTCCCATATTCTGTGCTCATTTACGCTGCAGAACTGCAATGTCCTGAGTACTACAGCCAAAAAGACCTTTTCCTCAACTTATTTTTGGCATTTAACGAAGTCTATAACCTGTTCGATTTCAATGATCCGACTGCGTCTTCCTAACCACTTTGCTACATTCTCTTACTACTCTTACTCTATGTAGATGATTAAACCATAATAATGCCGATCTTGCTAACAAATACTGATTTACGCAAAGGTGATGTACACTCAGGTGATCGCATCTTTGAAGTCGTTCGAGATATCACTTTTCTGGGGTCAAAAGTCAGCACCGACAACAACACAGGTGTTGAGAATCCTGATATTTGCCAACCGAACATTCCAATAAAGCTTGTCCATTCAAAACTCGTGTTACGATATACGTTGCTGGCACTGTATCTTCACTTCCTTTATCAGGCGCTACAATTACTTCGCGGCCATCGGACGCATCTACGCCATCACTCCATCTCAGTTATGGGCCTACCACGCTTTCGGGCTGGCACTATATAGAACAATTGAAATTTCCAGTACCCTATTACAATAAACAGAATTAGTCTAACATATAGGTCTTACCTTCTTCTTTCTTGGCCTAACGACCTCTTAGGTCATGCCTGCCATTTCTGGCTTACCAGACTTATTGTTACCGCATAGTTGGATAGTCAGTCCTCACTATGGGGGAACGGACCAGATGAGACTTGAACCCCGGTCCTGCCGTGTGAAGACCGGCGCCGCTGTCGCATCTACCACCGGGCCGCCCCGCCCTCATAGGTCTTACCTATATGTGAGATTTTCCGAGCTGCTTTCTCGAGGAAGATGCCTTAAATGATTTAGTCCTCTTATATGTCACTATTGTTAACTCGCCAGACTTTGGTGGGTTGGTTATGTCACCAGTGGCGGATCAACGTAGGTGCGGAGGGAGCGGCCGCTCGGGGCCTCGCCGGTTAGGGGGGCCTCGCCGGTAAGGGAGGCCTCTCCGGTTAGGGGGGCCTCGCCGAAGAGACAATTCCCGCTGGCGAACCGCCCCCCCCAAGAGGGCCAAGCCACCTCCCGCCCCCCGCTCGCGACGTTTTATACAAGCATTTAGTAAGGGGCCTCCTGATTTCCTCAGGTACCGTGACACTTTTCAAGAGGGCCTCGTTACTAGCACAAGGGGCCCTTTTACTACACAAAAAATTCATCAGCTCAATACTACCCCCCCGCCGAAAACATAAGAAGCATTGGGCCTTAACTTCCTTACCGCTCAGGGCCCCCACACGGTTTGATCCGCCACTGTATGTCACGAGAATTGCACCGAACGACTCAGTCCTTAAAGTCTTTTCAGGTCCTCCACGTGGACAGCCTGTAATGGTGATCTAAAGAGATTGTGGAATTAAATGAAGAAGAAGGAGTGATAGATTCGGCCTGTCGAATCTCGATCTTAGTTTTCCAAAAATGCTTTTAGTAAGGTTACTAGTTTACATAAAATAAACAGTTTAATAAGGAGTTAGTGTGACATTTAGCCTCAAGGTTCGAGTGATAACAGTCAAACAATCAGTAACCAAAAGTAATTGTAAAAATACAGCATTTCTTGCAAGTCGAAGTCTCAATGAACTTCAAGGATTTCGCTAGATTTACGGAGCATCTTTCACGATCTTCCGACACTAGGAGCTCTAGCAAGACGGAACAACGAGTCTCTGCTTTGTTCATTTAACGTTCAATAAAAGCGATACAAATCGAAATAAAAACACACAGAGCATACCCTAACAACTTGTAGCAAATAGATTGTAAACCCATAGAATTGGCTTAAAAAGATCAATCTACAAAACACTTGCTCTTTCTCTCGCTCGCTCCAACTCTCAGTCTTTTCGCAGTAGCGATGCGTTATCTGGGTCTAATCCAAAACTTATCATGTTCACATCCCAAAAGGCATCACAGCGCAGACGGACGTGGGACGGACAAAATAGGCGGGATGGGAGAAGGTGACCGGGAAGCGGAAGAAAGGGGAAAAAAAAACAATATTTTCATAATATTTTGGAATTCCCTCGTGGCGGGAACCAGCAATCGTGTGCGGTGTACAGCCCCAATATGCCCATTGTCAAATTTAGCCAAAGTGAAAGATAAACACATAGTGACAGGCCCGAAATGTTCGCGAGGGTCGGCACGAGGACCGACAGCATGCGCGCCTGATTTTTCGGGTCACGTGCGACGTCTATAATGTTGTTCGAAATAATTTTTCACACGAATCCGTCTGAAACCGTTGACACACTGTGTTTGATGTGTGTGCGGGTGTGCATCCGTTTAGAGGCAAAAGCGCGCGCACACACACACACACAACCACGCAATGACAATCGATCAAGGTTTGTTTTTCAAACCTTGTTCCGTTTTCTTTTGCTATTGTAGCCAACCCTCCATTATAAAGAGATTATCCATGCAAAAGGAAAACAAAAGCGGTGCAACAGTTTGCTTACAATTACAGGATGAAGTTTTGTTAAACGGTGGCCATTTAATAGCAGAAGTAGGAAAACTTTTCTCTTCGTGCTAATCGGAAGACAAAGTTGTATTTTATAGTGTGTTTTTTTTTCATTAAATACACCTACACCTCTAAATCCGTTTCTCCATTAGTCTGGCTAATTGTATCCTGCATATGTACAACAGTTTACAAACGTAACTCCTTCCGCGGCACAATCTATCCATCCTGTATAAACACAGAGAGACAGGGCGTCTTCCGATTACCAGCCACCAAATGTCACCTCCCCATAACTACTACGCCCCTTTCGCACCTACGAGGGTACCAGTCGACACGTGCGAATCTATCAAAGTGGCAGATTTAAATTAGCTGAAATTGAAAAGTAAACATGCAGCATCCAGCAGGCAGATGCTGGTCGCTCGATGCACAAGACGAGTTGCCACACTTCATCAAATCGCAACGGACGACAACATTTGGGGCAGTAAAAGTGTGCGGAAAGTGACGGCACACCAAGGGAAAGGAAAGTTACGCGCGCGTGTGTGTGTGTGTGTGTGTTTGAATTATCTTTGTAGTATTTGCTGTAGGCAATATCTGATTGAAAACTAACCTGAAACGCCGCCACACAGCGCCGGACGTTGTCAAATTGGCCGGCACGTGCACGTGGCCCAAGCTGCCGAAGGTTTGAAAGGGTGCGGGAGTGCCGCGGTGGGCAGGGTAAAGAACAAAAAAGGGGTGCTTTGTCAGACACCTAGCGAGACAATACGAAAAGCAACATCGCAGGCTAATCCTGGATGACAGAGAGATGCTTCCGTTTGCCCGCTTTTTGTTTTTACCGCCCGGACGTACCAGGCAGTGGCTGCGATGGGGCCAGCAGGTAATAAAAAATAAGAAAGTAATCAGCGTGCCCCCAGAAGGGGGGTGAGGCCTGGGGAAGGTTCTGGAGGTACTGTTGCTGCTGTGTGCTGATAGATTTGTTCGCTTAACAGTGATGACAGGACAGAATGTGCATTATTTGGCACGTGAAGAACGTTTGAAGAACGGTTTTTGAATGGTGTGGAACAGCGACGTGAGAGAGAGAGAGAGAGAAAAAATGAGAGAGCGACAGGCAGTGTAGTGGAGCTTATATTGGGGTTTTGATTGTGCGTCGGTACAGTACGGTCGATGGTGTTATTGGTAAGAGCGCGTCAACTTTAAGCGGCCGTGCACAACTCACATGATCCAAGGTTCGATTCGCAATTTAATGAAAACCGCTCACGTGAGTATGTCTTTATAATTTGTTTATTTTGTCTGCATCCTAATAAAACAAATTCTTCCTCTCACACGAAGGATCCCCACATCTCCGGAAATCGATTAAAATGATATCTAATATAGAGTTTCTTCTCTCGTCCTTGATTGTGTTATGTCCAGATATCTCTCGTAGATATGCTTTTACCAAAATGATAGAGAAAAGTTCATTCAAAAAGTCTGGATATAGATATTCAACGAAAAGAGCATTACTAGTTCTACGTTATGTTCACGCATTTTACAACGTGTGAAGCGTAAGATCTCCTGCAATTTACAACGTGAAACGTAACCATCTCTTGCAATCTTCAATCCTTCCTTACGGAGGTTGGTTGGTGTCATTTTCATTATATGTATAACAGTATTAAAACATTTTTAAACGATACCAATTGTTAGTTTCCGGAAATTTTCAGGTTAAAATATTAATCGATTGAACTCTTGAACTAGGTGTCGTGTGTAAGACGGTACTAAAATAATTTAACTTAATCAGATCAGAGTTTAAGTTTAATAAAGGTAGAAATTTAATATTCTGATTGAAACAATTAACACATAATTTTACCAATATTTAAACTTCTCAAATCATTCCATCAAATAATAACCAAATTGACTGCATACTTGGTTAAAAATTTAATTTGAGCTACGCGTTAAGACGTGTTTAGTTCAGTTTGACGCAGCTTAAGTTCAACTTGATAGTGAATATTTAGTGAAAGTTGCTTCACAGAGGAGAGCGCTTTTATATTGTAGTGTGGCCTTATTAATAGGCGCGTTAATCATGTTTTTCTCTTTATCAGTATCTACACGGAACGTCAAAAAGAGCTAAATTTGCGTAGCTTACAGAAACACACATTCTATCTCAGTATCGTTTCCCTGTAGTTTACGACGATTAGGACGCTTCTTCTCTGACTCGTGTTCACGCAGGAGATCGGGCGCACGTTTGCTGACCTCTCGGTAGATCGTACTTACACATCCACCGGTGACTGTAGTGTGTCATCGGTAAGTTCCTGAGGCAGATCTGTCGAGTCATGTGTGACCATAACACTATCTATCTCTTGCTATTTCCGTTTGGGAGCAATCGAGTAAGATAATCACTAACTCATCCTAAAACGCTTGAGATGACAGATACTTCTTAAACAGTTTTACATATTCATTAAATTCGATTGTAAACACCTCAAATTCGGATTTTAGTCTATCTCCGATGCTATTTCGGGTACTCATCGTTTGTAGTTCAGTCATCTGTGAGTGACAGAGGCTGAGGTCACTCGCCATTATTGCTCTAACTTCATGTACGTAATACCTTTGTTTTCATGTCTACATGTTACATGTTAAATTTACTTAAAATATTTGCAAAACATTTGATGGTGGATTTATGCGACATGTTGAGTTGGAAGCATAAGTACAATCAAGGACAATCGAATAAGATTATTTAGTTTTGTAAAAATATTAGTTTGAGTTAATGGTACCGATGCCGATTTTTTGGATTATTAATTTTTTTTTAGTAAATTTTAGTTAAAGCTATTGGGAAAACGATAATCTGCTTCTTTTCAATCAAGATGACAAATCTAATTAACTTTTCAGGTGTATGAAAAGTCAAAATATGTCAGCCAATAAAATTTGTCCCAACAATGTCTGATAATTTTTTTTCCATAATGTTTTTTTTTATCAAATCAGAGCAACAAATTAGCAAATTGAATAAAAAATTGTGTTCCTACTAATTTCCTGAAGGTTTGTTAGTTCTTTTTGGCAAATTACGAAGTTTAAAATACAAATATTAATGTGGTGCTACTGTTTTGTCCGTCATTGTATGTCCCAAATGAGTGTGTCGAATGATGTAAAGCTTTGAGATATCAAGTTTTGGCTTTAATTACGCGAGAGTTTCAAAAGTACACCCAAGATTCTGAATTTAGGACAAAGTTTGGGTGGGACGCAGTTTTGAGTTCTTATCAGGCCTTTGAAGATATTCTCAAACCCACCTAACTAACCTAATCGAAACGTTACGCACAAGCAATTTTATTTATTTTTTATTTCTAGTAAAATTAATTTTACCAAAGATCTAATCTAATAAAAAGTTCTTTTGATTTTCAATAATCTCTGTGTAGCGTTCACATCACAACAAACTTAAATACTTATACTGCATCGTTTGTTAATAACAAAATAAAACGAAACTAAATTCTTTTTTTACAACCAGGATAAAGTTGATCTGAAATAATGAATTGGTGGTTCGTGACGCGCTGCATTATTGATGCGAATTAATATTGCTGCCAATAATATATTTATCTAGCAAACATTCAGCGAGCTAACAAAGAAAGAAACGTTACAAACGTTCGCTTAACTTGGCGGCACCCTCGTCCATAAACATTACACAACGAGACGTGTTTACCTAACATAACAAAACAAAACAGAAAGAAAGCAACAGCACAAAAAATGCAACAAAATCACCACGCAGTCGTGTGTAACGTAAAATATGTTTAAACGTAACGAACGATTCGCGGCTTATAAGAGGCGTGACTGGCCAAATCTACCCAGGTCGGAGTGTTTCGCAGCGTAATTGTGTGCCACAAAGGCTAATAAAACCGAACAAACAGCCACATGGGCAAATATACGAATGGCCCCTCTTTCTGTTAGAGGGCTGTAAATGAGTGCGCACAGAGATTTATCAAAAGATCGAAGAGTCGAAGCGAAAACGGGAACCAAGCGGAAGCTTTCCACAACTTCCACGGTGAGTTGCGCTAAAGGTGTATCCAGGACCTTCCGTTTGCGCACGACGTTTGATAGCCTCAATATCAACAATGCACACACACACACGAACGCTGGGCACTGTTAGAGCAAATACAAAGGACACAAAAGAGGGACGATCGATTGCGGGTTTGCCCCTGAATGTAGGCCTCTCGCAAACACAAAAGACCCCGGTGCCCGGAACGAACAGGACACCGTGTGTGTGTGTGTGCATCATGACAAAAGGTTTCGGGGATTGTGTGTGTTTTGTTTTGTTTGTTGTACTTCTGGAGGGCAAAAGTAAATCCACCTATGCGCCTAAAGTCGATTCGAATGAACAGCGATGGACAGTGGTGTGTGAGATAAACTGAAGGGGTGCATACTCTGGGGCGGCTGCAAGGGCTGGCGGGTAGGCTAGGCGCATCATTTATCATCGGCCGCACGATATAAACAAACAAATAGGAACGATTGTGGAATGTTGTGGATTTCGGGCCCGGCCAACTTCACGGTGGCGGAAGTTTTGCACTCCTCTGCTTCCGTCATCGTCTCCGGATGACTCCGGACGATGATGCCTACCTAATGTGTGGTTTTTGGCCAGTGGCGGATGTTTGCGGGGAGGGAGAGGGGGAGGAAGCAGCGGAGACAGGGTGGAAGGTAAGGTTAGCATCATAAATAATGACTTTTATGATCGCAAACTACCATAAGAGTCAAATAAATTAATATACACAGACACACACGCACACACACAGTGTACACCGATAGGGCAGAGCGCTGCGTTGAGCAAATCATCATCACCATCATCGATGGACAAAAGTTTCGGCCGAGAAAATGTGATGATAAAATGATAATGTTTTCAGCAGATCCAGTGCTAAGGTAGTCACGATACGGTTGAAGGAGGTTGTGATGGATGCGAAGAAATTGGGAACTTTAAAACTCACGCCTTTGCTACTAGCTCTAAATGCCGGGAAGAAGGGACTCTGTTTAAAGATATTCTTCTGGTACAATTATAAGCAAATTTGCTAGGACAAAACGAACAAGAGCGATTATACAGACAAAGGACTCCGGATAAACATTTCAAACTCATTTGACTGTATCACAAATCAATAAAACTAGTACTGGATACAAGTGGTTACACATTCTTTAAGTCATTCGGTAATAAGTCCTTACTTGTATACCAATTGTTTGCAATCTTTTGGAAAAAGCAGTTTGAAAACATTATTTCGAGGAGCGTAATTTTTAATTCTCTGGTCCCACACTCTCGAGGCATCTTAACCTGCCATACTGGCTTCCTTGACTTGATGCTCTGGATGGGATTCGATATTTGATCCTGCAGTCTGAGAGACTGCTGTCACTATCTCTGAGTCATTGAATCGCTTCCAGGAATAGGTCGTTAGTGAGATTGAATAAGGTATTGGTGCAATTTTATTTACTACTTCGATTAAATCTTGACTTGAAGACTGATACTTGAATCTTAACCAATCCTGATTAAATAACTAAACAGCTCATTTGACAAGCAAACAAAGTTTCCTGAATGTAACTTATAATTTATAAAAGAAATTTGCTGATAACGATATTGACAATACAATAATACTTACTAGGATGTAGTTAATCTTGTTAAGGATTAAGGGTTGAGTGAATTACTTACAATTTGGAGAATATCCTTGAAGTTTTTTGAAGTTGAATTAGTAGAAATGGCCAAAGAAGCACGACTAGGAGAATCAAGTATTTTAATACGTTAATTACTTAAACGTTGTTTTCTGAAGAAATGTGTTTATATTTAACATAGTACTAGGCTACATCATTAGCTTCATTTACTTTAGGTTTTGTGCTTGAACTTCACTCGACCTTCTCCTTTGAAAGTTTACGCTAGGTAAGTTTCAATGCTGTTTAAAACAAATAGAAGGAATAGAAAAAAATATAGGTAAATTAAATACAATTCAAACGAATTAAAAAAATATGATAAAAACTACATAAGTTATCTAATGTTGTACGTGTGATTTGGTGTAGATTATAGCCTACATTACTGTTAACATGCTAAATGGTGAATTGTTTAAATATCATAAATAATTTATTTACCTTTACGCAACGAATGCGAAAACAATTTTGCATTATGTACTAAAAACTCATATTCAAATAATTTGTGAAACAATTATTATTACACAAATCACAATCAACATTTGTTGGTGACTTCTCTACTACCTCCTTAAGCCTGTGCGATTATCCTTTGCCATCATCTGAATGCACTGTTTAAGTTAGAAATTATTGTACGGATTAATAGGCCCGTCCCATACCGTGGTCAGGCCACAGATCTGGGTCAAAATCTCGTCTGATGCTGAGCTTCTTCCTTTGCTTCGCAAACTCTAATAACTCGGTACTCGGGATGATGATGTTCAGTGAAGTAATGAGGACCAAAATCGATACACAAAAACGTTCTGTGGCCCGTTGGTAAGAAAACACAAGGCCCTAAACCCAGACACACATGAGCTTCAATAGATAAGATAAAAAATAAAGAAAAAAGAGTTCCAGCGAATTTTGATAATAAGTTGACATTTAGCGCCTAGGTAAGTAACGTCTTTTTTTTAAAGCAGGAATCTTCAATTTTTCTTCCTCTGTCGAATTGTTTAAATAAATCCTGAAAAGCACCTGATACTTGAAATGGAATATAGAACCAAGTGTTGAAGTTTAACCTTATTGTGGGTTTTGTTACCTGTCATTTAAATGACTGTCAAATTAAGTAAGCCGTTTTCGCAACGATTTGTAGCGCAGTAATTGTGAAAGAAAAGTATCACCTTTACATCAAAGTATTTACGAATCATTGTAGCAGGCGGCAAGGCTTGCAACGTAAGATTTGCTGCCGTTCAAACGTGGCTGTGTAACTATCACTATCCCTGCACATTGTTGATTGTGGACATCCTCGAGTTTACAAGTTCGTAAAGTAAATGTAGCAACAAACTAGCAAACTGTGTACAATTTAATGTACACGTACAGCGCAGCACGCAACCATACTATCCTTAAACTTCAGCACCAACACATCGCCACGAGTATACGGCATAAAACGACGAGAAAACACACACTGTTTGCGCTGGTAGATCTGTCTTGAGTGGTGCTTCTATCGATCAAATTTGTATTGCCATTCTTTACGGCGCTCGTTGTTTTTTTTCCCTCTGCCTGCTGTTGTTTTTTGATTCTGTTGTCTTTTTTTTTTGCACAAGACCCTTACCGAAGGTTCGTCTAAGAGGCACGGTCGCGACTCGGTCGGCAGAGTTCATGGAAGCGCTATAATTTGATATGCACCCTTCGGTGCCCGGGGCGCTCGGGTAGAAAGCGGTGCCGCTTTCACTCGGGCCAGTACACACATGCAATTACTGGGCACCGAGAAGCCGAAACCGCGCCAGGATCTATATATATCATGGACGCACAAATTATGTCGAGCGGCTCCATAATCAGTGTACACAGGGCCGAGCACACGTTTCGCCGGTGGGGCGGAGCTAGTGCGTTTCCCGTTCGCTAAGACGCCTCCTAGCGAACCTTGGGAATGGGCACGTAGCTCCGCCCATGCCCCATTTTCCGTGCGGCTGTTGTTCACTGTTTTGCTTTTGTTCTCCTGTATTTGGCAGTTGTTTCATTTGTTTACGTTTTTCTTCCTTTTTCTTGCTTCAAGTTTTGTGCTTTTTTCTTTTCATTCTATTGCTTACATTTGCCTTTAACGTTTGCCAAATTTGTTTTGAAAGTTTTGTTTTGGTATTTAACATAGTCTTTGGTTGGTTGTCGGATTGTTTAGTGAGTGTGCTTTAAATGTTTTTTTCAAATGCGGTATTGTTTTCTTTATTTTTCATCAAGCAAATCCCTTATTCCTATGAAGCATAAGCTACAACATGTACTTAAATTCTTGAGAGCCGAAGCAGAAGAAAACGAACAACCCCACACAACACACACGGAACGGAAATTCCATTTCAATCTTCCTCTTTCACACTGTAAGCCCGCCGTAAATTGCTTCCTTTGCTTACCTGTGATCCGGTGTTCCGCAAAAGGAAGGGCAAGTGATTGGAATGGCTCACGTCGAATGTGGGTAGTACTACGACCTGCGCTGGCTAAGTAAATCAAAACTCTCTCTATCCCATCCAATATTTGTCTTCCGCAGCCAGTTTTCACACGAGCACGAGCGCAAACGAGACACTTGACGCGGCAACGATCGGCTCCTTGGCGGGTAAAGTACCGGTACGGAAGTGTTCCGGGCGGATTGGCTAATGTCTTACGTTGCTTATTTGCTTCGATGCGTGAAAGGAAATGAAAGAAGAAAAATAGAATAAAACCACGTAAGGGGCATATTGCGAAAGCACAAGTGTTTGAAAAAACATATTTAAATTGAAAAACACAACACAGCAAAGCAACGCCTTAATAGACTTGATTTTATAAATAAAATTGGTAAGAAATTAAACATAAAAAGGGAAAACCTGTTATTAAGTTGATTAACTAAAGAAGGAAACAAATCATCAAATAATGTTTCAACAGTCGCACATATATTCTACACATCCTCGAGCGTGTGCTTTATGCGTGATAAATGTACTAGAAATATTAGTATAAGCACACACAGGATATCTGTATATGGAGCGCCATTTTTTTTTTCGGCAAAAAAAGCGAAACCGTGCGTGTAACGAATGTAGTCAGTGTGTGCATGTAAATAAAAATGGTAGCTTGAATTTTTCGCTAAATTATTAAGCATAACTAACCTACACTTCGTAGTGTTTTCCTTTCTTCTGCTCCTTTCCCTCATGCCACCCCTAAACACACACACACACACAAGACGTGAGACCACGTGCACTTGACGATTTCTCGCAGTTCTAGTATACGTTCACGGCACAACGTGTCGCGTGCCTTAGTAAGCATCTTAAGCAGCGAGTGTGTGTGTGTGTGTGTGTTTCTGTGCGTGTGTGCACTGGTTCAGCATCTTTATCTGTCTGGTGGAGGATCTGTCAGGCCATTTACTGCTGAGCAGCACATCAATGACAGAGAGAGAGAAAAGAAAGGACGCAAAAGTGTGAGGCCTAAATGCGACCCGAAAGCGCATAAACTATGCCGCGAAAGGAAGATCAAACTAACGTCAAAACAACGCCGGCCAGCACCATAACACGTAACCCTTAAGAAATGCGCAAGAGGGAGGGAAAAGAGTTCTCGAATAGGAAATGTAAGCCAACACATACACACACACGCGCATACACGCACGCATCCACAGACGCATTGTTTTCAGCCCTTCTCGTTGGATGTTTGGGAAAACGGCTGTTGGAAAAGCGCTAGTGTACAGTTTTTTTCCCACCCAACAACGATGGGCGTTGTTTGTGTGTTTTGCCGTTTGCCGGAGAATGGACCAATTGCAGTCTCACCCAAATGGTAACGGCACAGCGGTCGAGAGAGCGGGAGCGCGAGCGAGAGAAAGTGAGACAGCGAGCGATTGGAACGAACCACTGAAGCAGCAGCCATCCTGCAAGGGCTAGAAGCGTTTATTGCGCTCTCGTTCTCTCTGTTTTGTTTTTGCGCTCTCTCGTACAGCAACAGCAACAGAGGGCACGAGCAAGAGAGCGACAGCAGCCATACCCGTTGGTGCACAAGAGCTGGCCAGAGCGTATCGTATCGTCTCGTTCCGGCACGCGGTTCTACCAATTGCTGCTGTACGCTGGTGGTGTTGTGCTACGGCGCGCTAAGGTTGCGGCACAGGGGCCCAGATACACACATGCACCGTATAATTCGTCCCGTTTGGTTGGTCTCGTCGGTGCTTGATCTATCGTTACGCTTCATACGTGTCGGCGTACGCCAGTCGGACCGCTGCTGCTTGCGAGAGCCAGTTTAGCCGAGCGCCAAATCTACTTTTAAAGTCAACGCAACGCAAGTCACCGTCAAACCCAGTGTCTAGTGTCACCGTCAAGTGTTGCGGTGTGCGGTGTGCGTATTTTCGCTGCTGGCGTTGCTTTTCCTTCGACCGCTGGGCGATTTTGTTTAACCCTTGTGATTAAGTGGAGTTTTGCGTGCTGATTGTTGTTTCTGCTGCTGGTGTTCTTGTGTAGTGCAACACACATACACTCACGCACATACGAAACGTCAGGAAATAGTAATAATAATAAATCGGAAAGGAAAACAAAAATACAAAACAAAACAAAAAAAAACAGTATTAAGTTGGATTTAAGTGATCGGAAATGTGTGTGTGTGCGTTCGCATTTAAGCGCTTATTAAGCTGCGTCAACCAAAAGCACTGAAACACTGGTAACGGTACCGAAGCCATGCGCAACGTAAACAAACCGGCCACACCACAACCGTAGAGCGAAGTAAGTGTACGCCCGTTTTTGGTGGGTGAAAATTTTCCGACGCCGCTCGAGTGTCACCAAGGTAGAAAAGCTTACAGTTTGTCTAAATATTTTGCTGTCAGTGTGCATTGTTTTGAAGGTGTTTGGAAACAGGGAACTTTAAGATATCGAAACCCCGAGCGTGTGACAACGTGCACTAACCACAGGATAATTATCACACCTTAAGACGACAACGATCAATATTCAACCAAAGTGGGGCGAAAACTTACTGGATTTGTACTCTGGAACTGACCAGAGTTTTTTTTAACTTATATCAAAGTTCCAGTTATTTGTATCCTTAATTTTCTCTGCAGTTAGTAACCTCAAGAATCCTTGGAACTTGTAGTATTGTCTTCAACTCACTTTGCTTTTATTTGCAAGGAATTTTATTCATCTTCTGCTAAGGTACTTCCAAAAACATTCTCGTTACTTTAAACATCGTTTAGCAATGTGAGAAATAGAGGATACTTCGTTTAAATACGGTGGAAATTCAACTTCCCCAGGTACTTACATATGCATGTAGTGTATTGGCAAAGCGGATCCAAATATAACGAGCCCCACTTACGAACTTGCGCCGGGAGTTTTCCCACACCCACACATACATACACTCTCACACACACACACACACACGCAAACATGCGACGCGAATTTAAGTGTGATGATGTACGCGTGTAAAGTTACTCCTTCGGTTCGGTGTAGTGCAGCACACATCGTGTGGAATGTAGCCTCCCTCGAGTGGTAGTAGAAGCGTTCGAGTGTCTTCAACTAAAAATTGAGTGCATTTTCACGCGTGTGTTGTTTTCCCCCCTTTTACTGCTGTTAATGTTAATGCATATTTTTCTCAATCCCCAAAACACAAAAAAAAAAAAAACAAAACCTTTAGCCTGTGTGGTTCCTGCGCGTAAAACCGAGCATAAAGTTTTTCTGTGTGTTTCGTTTGTGGTTGTACAAATTGTGACACCGCTTACCGTGTGTTATCAGTATCGCGACAAAAAAAAAGGTGCGCGAAAGTGAGTGAAAGTTGAAGGCGAAGCGTTTGCAAATTAGTGGACCGTTTGAAACGAGCGCGATACGCGTTACGCACAAAACAAGGTGAGCAGCTACTTCTCTAACAATCAATCCAATTATCCGAATCAATTCCGGCGGTTCCATTTGTTTTAAATCCAAACAAGCCGCATGTAGATGAGTGCTTATCGGCAAACCTCTTCAATCAACTGGCCACCAGCGGCAAGCACTAGAAACGTTCAGGTAACGGCTAACAAAACGCGGTTTTTTTGGACCTTTTCTTTAACAGTAACATTGTGCGTTTGTGTCTGTGAGAGGGTTGAGCTGTTGGGGGAAAAATTGTCCAACTATTTGTTTCGATAGCAAATGAAATCGCTCACACATCAAAGCTTTATTTTTATTTTTTGAAGCAAAAAAAAGGAACATTTGAGCACTAGAACTTATTTGGATACAAAATATGGCGTCGAGAGTATTAAGGCAAGCATTAAACAAAACCTCAAAATAGGGTAAAATATTACAAAAATATTATTTTGTATGCGAACCCTTAATGGAGTAATTATTCTTTGGTTTGAAATTGAAATATAAATATTTTATTATAATAAATTTCTTTAAATTAAATTAAATAACCCTTAATAAGAAATTTAAGAAATCAATAAAACAAGAGATGAAAATAGAAAATTGGATTTTCTTGTCGGTGGCGTATTATAGCGCACAAGATAGCGTGCCTCTACAGAGCTTCAAATTGGACACTTTTTGCAATCATATAGTGGCATCTTGCAATTAGTTAGGGGAAGTTTGTAACTCGAGTGTGGAACGTTTGTGCCTCTCATTTTAAACTGGAAAGTTGACAAATGTCATTCAATAGTTTGTTCACATCACCACGCCGTATCGTTCACATTTGAACGAGTTTAACGTTAACCTTGGTACTGTTGTTTAAAACAATTATTGTTCCTCAACCGAGTTGCGAATTTCCCCTTAGCCTATGCACAATTCCATTATATGATTGCAAAGCTCTACTAACAGGCTTGCAATACATCACTATCCATTTGAAACAATCCACTAAGTATTTTAAAGTACAATTATATGGACCGAACGCCCTGTAACAGTGTTGTTGATAAGCGTCCTACGTATTCCTTTCACCATTAGATTAATGTTCGGGTTAGATACAATTCGTTTCCGATTCCAAACTATACGTTAGCTGTTTCAGATAAAAAACATAGAAGAAAGTTTTGTATTTTCGTTAAGCTCCGCGGCAAAAACATCTGCTTTTGTTAATCTCAAAATCTTAGCTAAACCTAACTTAAGGATTAGGAGATTCTAAATCTACCAAACAAAACAGGAAATATGTAATATCTATTGTTGATGAAGGTAATACACATTATAGCGATGCAAATTATATGGAAACATGTTTTCATCATCACATTTCGACAAGGAAAAACAAAGGAATGCTTTCGTAACATTTCTATGGTGTTTGCATTGTACGGCTAAATTATTTTATTTATTTTTATTTTATGTCATTTTTTACACAATCTTTTAAACTTTCAAATCCCTCACCACAGTACGTTTGCATTAGAGTTACCGTGCTCGTTATACCGCGACCGAACCAAGTTCATAAAACTAGTGAGACAGCAAAGCGGTGGTGAATGTCAACTCGAAACGATTTGCCTGCCGAGCAAAACGAACGCAGTCTATCCGTAATCAGGTAGCTAGGTTATTTCTTATCTCTGGCCGCATGAGCTACCCATCCCCGTGTGTATGCCTACTGGCGCCTGCCCGGTTGGTGTACTCATCTCTCAAACCTTTCTTCACTGTCGCCACTTTCGCACCGTTTGCTGCGCGTGGTTTACCCCACCATGTTTTTTTTCGGATGCATCTTGCACGCCGGTGCATTCTCCGGCTGCGGTGCATCATAATGTGGCACTGCGGCAACCCCAGCAACCCAGGGTTCGGTATCGGTAGGCGAGAAAATACAAATAGTGTAAAGATCTCAGGGGTAATGTTTGATAACAAACCGTAAATCAATATTTGCTCACTCTTCTCCCATGCCCGGCGAACGGCAATGGGAAGAAAGCGAAGCAACGATGGGTGGCAGTTGAATAGGGGAAAGAATGGGGTTTTCGTTAGTGTTCGGTGTAGGAAAAATATGGTTATAAAATGTAGTTACAAAATTATAGTAAAAACATATACGCGATGTTACGGGTTACTATTTTTATGGGTATGATGTTGCGAGATGCCTTTAAGTTTAACTTCAATTTGTTCCATTTGTTACATTTTGTTGTTATTTGTTGCTATTCTTTAATGAAATTATTTTTTTTAATTTCTCTAGTAAGTTTTTTCATAATTTTCTATTTTTTCTTTGACAACTTGCTTTCAATCCTTATTAATTTGTGATAGTGATACAAAATCCAGCTGATAGTATTTGTCCTAGCTCGATTAATGATCAGATGATGAGACCTCATGTTAAGATCATAAGTGGTTGTGACGTAGACTAGATTTCAATAAATGTGAGAATTTTCAATGTAGGAAATCAGTCTTGAGTAGTGTAAAAGCCCTTTAAAAGCTCCTGATTTTGTGTAGATGATTTCACAAGTATTAAAATCGTTTTCTTGCGTCGGCCGCACAATACAGGACAACAATGTTTGTTTATTCTAGAAAATGCTATTACAGCAAACTCGTTAACAGCAAAACATAACTAACGTGTATTTTGTGTTTGTAGAAATTTACTGAAAAATTAATAAAGTTTGAGTCGGTGTGTTGAGTCGGTTACTTTATAAAGGCTAAGAGTCATAAGACCTCATTCCAATTTTGCTGATTTCTGAGCTATAAACGTTATTTCAAAACAAATTAATTTATTTAGTGTCGAATGACTGTGCAAGGCTTAAAATTATAGAACTTAAGTCAGGCATTCAGATACAAGAAAACTGTTGACTGTGTGATATTGTGTGCTACTTTTATGCTATCATCCGAGAATGGTGCCTAAGATGTTGTCCTACCATGTGCTATCGATGTCTGGTATTATGAGAAGGTATCTGAAAAGCACTGTGAAATCGTGATGGTGTAAGGTTACAGAGAAACTTTGTTGAAAATCTATATCATCGTAGACATTAACCTGATCTGTGTTTTTATTGTGCTCGTGGCTTAAAAAAAAAAAAACAAATCGAATCAGTTCGAAAGAAGCGTTACTATGCGTTATAATCATTTGTTTTCGCGTGACCTCGGCTCAGCGATGTATTCAAAAGATAATATGAGACTACGGACAAAAGCATCGAACTTGTTACAATGTTTCCCAAGCCGTTCCAACAACAGCTACGACATTCTAGCCATAAAGCAACTAAGAAAAGCTTACTGGACGCATTCCGGCGACTTGTAATATCACTCGCCCTTTTACATATCTCATGATAAGTCCAATAAAAGTGGAAAAAGATCTAGACATTCTTGGAAATTCCAATCATTTCTCCGAGTGAACTACATCCACTGAAACGCCAACCGTTAGTTGACATTCGAACTCTCGGGTTTGCATCGCGAACGGAAACGATAGAGAGAGAGATAAAAAAAAAACTAGTACATCGATCTCGGCAACTGTAAGCAATAAACTCTCGTTTAGTTTTCCATACGCTGTGTGCGCACATTTTTCTTTCCCTTTTAACACACTCGCATGCCAGTACGAGGTGGCCCCTCGTTTGCGCCTCTCGGCAATACCAGCAGAAAATCTGGAGCGACACACCGTACGCGTCGCTATTATCTAGATTTAGTGGATCCGTCGGCAGTCGGTTAAGGCACGCTACGTATCTTGGAGTCTCGTTTTTTTTTCTCGATGGGAAGCAGCAACTAGGAAAAAAAAA
>KZ063715.1:0-11550 GCA_002091835.1 Anopheles maculatus
AGTAGTTTTAAGTTAGGATATAGAAATAAAAGTTTTTTTTATGACCAAACGGTCGTAACAAAGCTTAACTTATTATCATAGTTTCTTTGAACAAACTTCACTAAGACGTTAATTATAAGTTATTTTACCATTTCATACTAAAATATATCGTTATTTTATCGTAAAAGTGCATTTTTTCGATATAGCCATAATTGGTACATATCGTCTTCGAAGTACCAATTATCGCAGTAGGCGAAAAATAGAAATTGTACGATTGTCATTTTTGGCTATAGTGAAAATGTTTACACCTTTGTGCAGTGATTAAAACATGGTTTTTTGACTTTATTTCAAAATAAAAAGCCTAAATTGTGCCAGTTAACATACGGTATGTAAGAAATATGAAATACGATGTGCAGAATTCATTTTAAACAGCACGAACTTCTTTTGTAGAATGGCTCACCGACGAAAACAAGCATTACGAAAACATTACGAGTCTATCGATGGTGGGAAGATTTTGTCAGCGATTTACAAAGAGTTCCGGGTTCTGATGACAACCATCCGTTATAGGATAAGCAACCATTTTCTAAATAAGTACGAATCGTGTCCACAGTCTGTGTTATCGGTAGAAAAAGGAAAGAAAAGTGGTTTCACGGTCACGAGAAGTGCTTTATTGTTCAAGTTCAAGGAGCCACGAATCCGGAACGAGTTACACCGATTCGCCAAAATCTCCTAGGAAGGTGGCATATAATACTGCCTTGAAACTAGTGATGGGCCAAACGACTATTTTCGCGAATCGACCCGGAGTCGAGTTCGACACCATAGAAATCGAGTTCGACCCGTGGGTGCAACAGGTTCGGGTTGACCGTGGATGCAGCAAACCATATGCGAGTTCGACCCGTTGGTTCGGGACGACCCGAACCCATTACACCCACGGGTCGAACTCGCGTATGGTATGCTGCACCCACGGGTCAACCCGAACGTGTTGGAAATTGGAATATAACCCGAACCGCTTCGGGTCGCTTACGGATGGCTCCGACCCGATAGGTTCGGGTCGACCCGCACATCACTACTTGAAACCCATACAGTGCGTGAATACAACAAAACTTCAGGACCCAAATGGCTACGCGAATTCATGCGAAGAAATCCCGGATTTTCTTCCCGAACATTCAAAGCAGTATCTGCATGTTTTAACTTCATTGACCTCTATGGATAGCGATATAGTCAACTGCGAAATCGTTAACGTTTAGGGCACTGGAACCTTGCACAATATGCTTCTATTTTCATTAATCAATAATCCAGCCAAAATGTTCTGTAGGACACAATTAAATAAATCTCAGGTCAATAAGAGACTTAGACTGTCCAATGTGTTAACACTTCCTAACAGCCTTACAGCAGGAGTGTAAGAACAGAAGAACGGGATAGAAATACGAAAGAAGGACAGCCGAAATACGCTAAAAGAATGTTTCAGGAAACGATTCGCAATTGGTATGGATTCGATTGTGTGGATTTTTACTTTGAACTTTATGCATAAAAACTGATTCTTCTTCTACGTTGGACCTACATACATACATACATACATACATTAGTTTTTATTGATTCGATTTAGAGTTACATTCATTTTAAGTTTTACATTGGTTCCGATCAATTGACCTCTACTCAATATACAAAATTTTTTTGACGCTTTGCGATGGTGGATGTTTTGCAAGTACGAATGGGACCTAACTCGGGAAAAATTTGAAAAAACCCTATGTTTTTTTCCTTATTTATATCCTATGACCTAATATATTAACCTATCTTACTATCTAACTATGTACATGTGCATTTGTGTGTGCGTTTCAGAAATTAAGAATTGCAAAGAAAGTTTTTTACTGTACAAATTCCAGAAATTCTATGAATATCATACGTACTGTGCCATGGAGGAAAGTTAAGTATTCTTTTGAGGTACTTATTTTGAAATATTTGCAGTTTCTTGATGTGTACATTTGCACAATTAGCCCATATCTTAGAAGAATGCATAATAGTTGGTCTAACTACGGTGATATACAACAAAAGTTTGTTTTTAAAATTTAATTTTGAGTTTTTGTTGATGAAGCTGTACAACATTTTAAGCACTTTAGATCCACTAATCAGTTTTTCATCAATATGGTGTTTGTATGTTAGCCTTCTGTCTAAATGTATTCCTAAATATTTGACATTTTCACTCCAAGCAATATCGCAATCATTTATTTTCAATTTGCTACTAGGAAGTTTTCTTGCACTTGTGCAGCGGGAAAAATAGATGGCTTCAGATTTGTCGCGATTGATTTTTAGTTTCCAAGTATTACAAAACTTTTCGTAATGTTTAATTCCGTCGTTTATGTTTTTGATGATTTTTTTTGGATCTGAATCTGAACAACTCATAGCGAAATCATCCGCAAAGCAATACTTTTTAACTGACTTTGTTTTCGGTAAGTCACTTGAGAAAATATTGAACAGGACGGGTGACAAAACACTTCCTTGTGGCAATCCAGCAAGTGGTAAAAAGAAATCTGATTTTGCGCTATTTAATTGGACAAAGCAACTTCGATCGGTTAAAAATGACTGAATAAGGAGGATAATAAATGGTGGAAAATTGAATCTGATGAGTTTATGTACAAGTCCTTGGTGCCAAACCGTATCAAACGCTTTTTCTAGGTCTAGCATCACAAATCCAGTAGATTTTTTTATTTCACGCTGTCTTTTGATAATTGAAGTTAGTCTATGGATTTGTTTTGTGGTTGAAAGGCCAGGTTGGAATCCATATTGATAGGCTGGAATTATTTCGTGAACTTTAAGGTGATTTAGTATTTTCTGCAGTATGATTTTTTCAAAAACTTTCCCCATGCAGCTAAGGAGACTTATAGGCCTGTAGTTTTTGGGATCTTTATGGTCCTTTTTAGGTTTTGGAATTGGTATAATTTTTGCAATTTTCCAGGTATAGGGGAAATAGTTTAGTTTAATACAGGCGTTTACAATAAATGTGAAATATATGATGGCTTTATTAGGCAAATTCTTTAATGTGCGATTATTGATTCGGTCAAAACCTTGTGATTTTTTAGTTTTTAAGTTTTTAATGATTTTTTTAATTTGCTTTGGTTTTGTCCAAAACTTCAAATTGGAGTTTGTACTAGGGTGAGTTTTATGATAAGCAAAAAATCGATCATTTGTGGTTTGGACATGTTGTTCTAAAGGGCTATGATCATGGAGGGTTGTTTTGTAAGCTGCTTCAAAGTGTGATTTCAGTGCCTCGCATTTTTCTCTACTTGTTATATGCCTTTTGCCATTGGAAGTTAGTGGAGAACTGTCTTAGAACCCCCTTTGATATTTTTAATAAATCTCCATAGCCTACTCCTGTTTGGATCATTGTTCATTTTTTTCAAGTTATTGGACCAGCAGTTATTTCTAAATTGCTGGATATCTAGTTGTACTTCGTTTTTAAATCTTATGTATGTTAGTTTAAGTTGTGTCGAATTTCGGACGTTATCCGGACGATTCGACTCTCGGGAGGCAAAATTTTAACACCTATGTGAGTTTGTGAAATAGGGTTCGAATTTATTGCCGCTTTTGCCTGTACGCGAGATTTTCTCTACTGGTCGCTTCGGGCCCCCTTCGCCCCTATTTATAATGTTTACATCGAGTAGCGCCGCCTAGCGGAAACACGGGGTACCTGCTAGCCAGGCCAGTCAAATTAATTTGACAAGTTGAGTAATTACGCCTGTCACGTTGCCACGATCGTCTTGCAAAATTTCGAAGTTTTATTTTAGTAAGTATGCTTTGCGGAAGAATTATTTTGAAGTTGTCAGGACTTACTAATGGAACGGATGTTGTATGAGCGTGTTCAATTATTTTGTTGAAGTAATTTATCATTAGGTCTATTTGTTTGGTTCTATTTATCGTTTGAATATTGAGATTTATTGTATTAAGGAAGGAGTTTAAAGTTTCTTTAAATAATGTCCAGTTTGCCTGTGAATAGTTTGGGATACTAAAGTTATGGTTATTTTCAATTTGTGATAAATTGCATTCAAAGTATACGGGTAAATGGTCAGAAGTAAATTTTTCCAAACATTCTATATTACTGATTTTTTGGGGTTTGTTTGTTAAAACTAAATCTAAGGTTGACGCATTACGGTTTATATCACTTGGGTGGTAAGTATGCTCTTCAGGATGTATTATAGAAAATCTTCCTTTTTGGTTTTCCTCAAAAAGAGCTTTCCCCATCTGGTTAGCCTTACTACAATTCCAAAGTCGGTGCCGTGCATTGAGATCTCCACAAATGATGAAATGATTGGGAATATTGCTTAGTTTTTCGATGTCTTTTTTAAAACTAGCATGATCAGTATTTGAACCAGGGTTGTAAATTGAAACTATGTGTATTTTACTAGTTGCAGTGTTTATAGTTAATCCAATTGCTTCAATCACTTTTAAATTTAAGTCGGGCATTAATTCGTGGTTGATATTTTTAGATATAACTAAAGCTACACCACCCTTTTCGCCAAGCGATCTATCTAATCTATATGTGAAAAAATTTGGATGAGAAAATCTTGTACCGTTCTTTAGAAAAGTTTCACTAATGGCAACAATATGTATATTCTTCTTTATAAGAAAGTTGAAAAATTCATCTTTTTTATTTGCAATGCCATTGGCATTCCAGTGTATGATTTTTAAAGTATTATTTAAGATTAGGAAAGCAATACTTAGCTGAAATCTGCACAATGACTGCGATCAGATCTTTTTTTGAGCTGCAACGGCTCAAGTTTGAAAAAACATCTTCTACGATTTGCCCTATCTCATTTAGGTCAAAATCTACATTAGGATTGGAGCGACTTTGTTCTTGGTTGAGAAGGTTTGAGTATGTGTGTTTTGGGGGATTAGGATAAGTTGAGGTGTTTGGGAGACGCGGGAATGATGCTTCGTTGTATTTAAATTCTCTAGTGCGAGATGGTGTTGGTGTTACCTTGGTGTTGTTGAGTCGTAGTCTAGCTGAGCAGCCTGAGAAGTTTGCCGTATGGTGTTCACTACAATTCGCACACTTTAACTTGGTTGGGGCTATTTTACCATCTGGACAGGTAGTAGATTGACTTAGCGCACATGCTTTTGATGCGTGTTTACCGGCGCATTTCACGCACACAGGAGAGAGGTAACAGTTGGCGCTACCGTGGCCGTATCGCTGGCAGTTAGTACACTGCATGGGCCCGTTTTTATTAGAGTAGTACTCGAAGTAAACACGATGATGGTCTACTGCTCGAACTTGTTTCAGCTCGCTGAGGGTTATTGATCCTCGCGGGAAGTGGAGAAGATACATACATTGGTCATCATACCGTTTTTTCTTTATCTCTAGCTTTTTAATCACGCTAGGTGTGATGTTTACTTCTGCGAGCGCAGTTTTGACCGATTCTGTCTCTTGTACGGGTAACCCGAAGATTACCACCTTTGTTGTTTTGTCCTCTGGTAGCTGGTGCGTGTAGAACGAATGGTTGTGTCGTTTTAAAACGTCCACTACTAGTTTGAAGTCGTTAGGTGTTGTCGTGTTCACCACAATACCTTTGCGTGTGCTGTTGGTGGTGTAGCTTACTACTCCGACGGAGATGATTTTTTTATGCACGTCTCCTACTTGTGTGCCGGTGACAACAATTGGTGGAATTTTTGATTTTTGCTGTTTTGATGGAACCGATGTGGCCAGCGTTGATGGAGCTTCTTCGTCTTCACTGAGGATGTCGTAGTTATTGCTCGTGGTGATACCCGACGGGACGTTGAAATATGAGCACGAGGCGACTGCGTCACCTGGCGCTAGTTTTTTCTTGCTTCGGCCCATAGCTGAAGGCCGAGCAAGCTTTCTCTTTCCCTTCACTATAATTGTTGTTTGTAAGTGTGATATCTCTATATAACTTATCTCAGATAACGATTAGACGCGTCCGATCGAGTCGGAGGCTGATAGAGAACTGCGTTGGACCTTAAACAAACATTTAAACAAAGATTAAGGTTAAAATCTGTAAAATCTCCGTATTGTGAACATATTATGTCCATAATTGGTACATCTACCCTAGTCATAATTAAATAAACTACAGTATCAATAGCAATGCTAATGAACAACCTGTTAGTTCATTCAAATTTAAAAAGCTTGCATATATTCATGTATATCTATAATCTACACATAAAACACATACACAACAAAACACAGAATCTATATATAGTCTTATGCATTAAACAGGAAATATTAAAAATGTAAATGGCTGAAATAAAAGATTTGGAGGCATGGTAAAAATGGGGAATACAATTATATATTTTAATAAATATATATACAATAAGCTATATAAATATATCTTTTATAATATAATATATACAGTGGTTTTCAAAATAAAGTGCCCACCCCATAATTTTTCACATTTTAGACATGTTTTTAGTGAGGAATGATGCTAGAATGCTGCATTTTTTTTACATGATGCTAATAATATGCTATAACAGATTCTCTAAATAAATGTAATAAATATTTTGTTTTTACACTCACTACAAGTATTTCCATTTAATTTTCCAGAAAAATTTGTTTCAAAATAAAGTGCCCACTGTTCAAAGTCGACCATAAACCTATCGTTTTGATGCTAAAAAAAATTACATTTTTGTGTAGGCGTGTTGAAATAAATAAAGTAAATTACTACACTGTCTTTGGTGGGTACAATGCAAAATTCGAAGCTAATACCTTTAAATATAAGAAAGTTGGTAGTTTGCGATATTGAGAAAGGGATTACACACCGGACTGTTGCAAAACAGTATATCATCAGTAAAGCAGCCGTGGAATAAATCCTTCACAAGCATAAAACAATCGGATCAGTGGTGGATCGACCAGGCAGAGGCAGGAAACCCAAGACGGATTCTAAATCGGACACTAGAATTGCGGGAGAGGTGAAAAAGAATTCGAAGGTGGAAGTCCGCGAGATCCAGGAAACACTTCGGCTCACTATTTCTGCCAGTACTATTCGTCGCCGGATCAAAGCCCATGAATTCAACAACAAACTTGCAAGGAAACGTCCCTTTATAAGCAAAGTCAATAAAGCCAAAAGGCTAAAATTTGCAAAAGTATATGTGGTTAAGCCAATAGAGTTTTGAAAAACAGTGCTTTGGACAGATGAAATCCAAATTTGATCTGTTCAATCACAAACGTCGGGATCATGTGGGTGCAGAGCGGGTGAGGAGCTGCAAGACCGCAACATACATGCAACGGTAAAGCATGGAGGAGGCAACGTGATGGTGTGGGGTGTTTTTCGTGGGCAAGAGTAGGAAGTTTAGTCAAAATCAACGGGATAATGACTTCTGGTTACTACATAAGCATTCTGCAAGAAAATCTGGAAGTGTCACGCATCAAGACGAGCCTTGATGAGAAGTTCATCTTCCAGCAGAATAATGACCCAAAACACACTGCGAACAAAACAAAGGCCTTCTTCCGTTCATGTAGGATTAAAACGCTGCAATGGACTCCCCAAAGCCCAGACTTCAACCCCATCGAGAATTTGTGGGCATTTATCGATGCGAGGACTGATAAAACTAATGTGCAAAATAAAAAAAACCTATTTTAGAGACCTTGAAAACGCCTGGGAAAACCTCGAAATAAAACATTACAAAAATTTAGCTGAAAGCACGTCGAAGTATCTTCAGCAGGTTCTGAAGGCTAAGGAAGGCCATATAAAATATTGGTTAGTTATTATATTTGCAAAATAAATATATTTTCTGAGCTAAAATAAGGTGGGCACTTTATTTTGAAACGAATTTTCCAGAATAAATAAATAAAACTATTTTTGGTAAACGTTAAAAGTTGATTAGTATAACGAATGGGTAGTAAATCTGTTAGAACATGTAAAGAGCAAGATGTACAAAAAAATTGCAATGTTTTAGCTTCGTTTTTCACTAAATAATGACAAAAATCTAAAACATGAAGGGGTGGGCACTTTATTTTGACAACCACTGTACATTAAAATCGATTTATATTTAAAAAATGTATACCCAAAAATTTCTTTCATACATCATTCACTAGGTTAAAAAACCTGTTGGAACGGTTGCGCTCCTTTTAAGGAATGAACGGTTTCAATCCACTCCTTTTTTTCGGAACTTTTCCCATCACTACAGCCAACCCCATACCTGAGCGATCCCATGTTCTTGGTGTTAGGCTGGTGTCAGTGCTCGTCGTATACGATTTTGTCGTATACGACCAAGAACAAAATTGATTGATTTGGTCGTACGACTTTATCTGTCATCCGACTTTATCTGCCCCGTAGACATTTCGAGCAGTTGTATGCAAAATCCCACCAAGTTTGTAACCAAGGCCCTCATTTCTCCATATAAATTTTGAATTTTGATACAAGATTAGGGGCTTGCATGCAGTATCACGTACCATTTTGACTAGAGGGTGTCAGATCCATACAAAAATTTTTGTATGGATCTGACACCCTCTAGTCAAAATGGTACGTGATACTGCATGCAAGCCCCTAATCTTGTATCAAAATTCAAAATTTATATGGAGAAATGAGGGCCTTGGTTACAAACTTGGTGGGATTTTGCATACAACTGCTCGAAATGTCTACGGGGAATGATAAAAAAATTAATCACAGACGGACTCCCACAAGGAGACGTAATGTCTCCAACACTATTTAATATATACACCAAAGATATACACAAACATATAAATAACCAAAACACAAAACTAATACAATACGCGGATGACTTTGCCATAATAAGTTACGGACAATCATATCTGGAACTAGAAAATAATCTACAAACAGCAATCAATAAGTTCACAAATGAAATTAACAAACTAAATTTTACAATAAATGCTAGTAAAACCAAATTTATGATAATCAATGAAACAATAAATAGAACTATCCTGACTATAGAAAACAACCCAATAGAAGAAGTAAACACATACAAATACTTAGGAACAATCATAGACAAAAAGCTAACTTTCAAAAAACATATAGAATACATAAAAAATAAAGCAAACAATAGACTCAACGTACTTAAAATACTATGTGCAAAAAAAAACAATATATACCCACACAAAGCTCTCAATATATACAGAGCAACCATCAGAAACATACTAGAATCAGGAGCATCCTTTATTAATAATAGTAACAAGAAAAACTTAAACACTATGAATACAACGATAAACCAAGCACTGAGGAAAGCAACAGGATGCACTAAAACCACACCCCTAAATAGAGAGGGAGCTCCCTCTAGTCAAAATGGTACGTGATACTGCATGCAAGCCCCTAATCTTGTATCAAAATTCAAAATTTATATGGAGAAATGAGGGCCTTGGTTACAAACTTGGTGGGATTTTGCATACAACTGCTCGAAATGTCTACGGGCCCTCTAGTCAAAATGGTACGTGATACTGCGTGCAAGCCCCTAATCTTGTATCAAAATTCAAAATTTATATGGAGAAATGAGGGCCTTGGTTACAAACTTGGTGGGATTTTGCATACAACTGCTCGAAATGTCTACGGGCCCTCTAGTCAAAATGGTACGTGATACTGCGTGCAAGCCCCTAATCTTGTATCAAAATTCAAAATTTATATGGAGAAATGAGGGCCTTGGTTACAAACTTGGTGGGATTTTGCATACAACTGCTCGAAATGTCTACGGGCCCTCTAGTCAAAATGGTACGTGATACTGCGTGCAAGCCCCTAATCTTGTATCAAAATTCAAAATTTATATGGAGAAATGAGGGCCTTGGTTACAAACTTGGTGGGATTTTTTTTCACCGTGCCGCTATATCTGTCAAAGTTTGAATTCAAAGAATAATGTTTATTGTTCAGCCAGAGCGTCCGATGGTTACCGGTCTAGGTTTTTCGCGTGTTGTACAAGGTAAATAACATTAAATTTTACATTTCTTTGTGCTACAATATATGTAACAACCCGCTTACTTATTCTAGATGGATCCAAAACAGCCGGGCGATAATAATAATTGCAGTATTCCAACAGCGATAGCGCAGGAGTTTTCATCAATTCGGAAGCTACTTGCAGGCATGAAAGTGCAGCTGGATGCGCTCTCGGAGAAGGTCGATCGCCAGTTTGAAACCATACAGCAAGGGAAAACCCACGATGTTGCAATGTCCAGCTTGCCATCGCCAACCTTCTCCGCTGCAGCAACATTCGAGGAGCTGGATTCACTGGAGTTGAAGCTGAAACGAGAAAACGAGCGCAACGATTATTTGCAGTGGCTGCGAAACAATATACATAGTGATAGCTATAAGCAACGCGCGTGCGACGCTCTCAGCTTAATTATAGGGCCAAGCCTTTTTTTAAGTATTTCGTGGACAGGCAGAGGAATAACAGAACCAAAAGTATCTTTGAAAAAGTATAAAAATAAACTGTTAGTGATAAGAGAGATTGGTGGAAACTGCTCTGAAACAGAGATAAAAAAGTGGATGCAGCTCAAATTGCACCACAGCGGTAACGTAGCCCGTAATAAATATATGTGTTCGCGCAGAACGCTTAGTAGGACTCTACTGTTGGAAGCGTTTACAAGGAAACGTGCTATAAAGGTATGGCATAAAAGAAAAGGTAGAACAGATAGGAAGAATGAAAAAGAAGAAAGTCAGAACAAAAAATACACAACGTAGGAAAGGTCGATTGTAAGAAAGCTCCAAATAAAGTTTGTATAGTTTATATTTCAAAAATTACAAGCCTCGCAGAAAGCAGTTTTGCGGTTAGCGCGAAACATATGGTGCCGTGACCAGGATTGTAAAGACGAGGCAGTTTTTGGAATATTTTGTGGAAAGTTAAATTATCCAATTGGGAAGCTCAACGAATCGCGATGGTGGACATTTTAATTTTGTCGCTGAAGAGGAACGCGCTACTGGCGTCATTAGGTCGATACGAAAGTTTCGTAGCAAACTATTTGGAAGATCGTGATCTTCAACAAGTGCCGTTACGTTTGGAACGTTTTAAGTGTTTGTGGTCGGAACTGGACGAAACTCAATCGAGATTGGAAGAAAATACCCAAAGTGAAGTGGAAATCATTACCAACAGTGAAAAGCGAGCGCATTACGAAGACATTTGTTTCCGCGTCCAAACGGTTTTGGAATCGAAGCTGACGAGCAAAAATGCTTCTGCGGAAAATACGAGTGCAGTCAGGGCACTGACCGGGTTAAAGCTCCCCACGATCTCCTTGCCTGAATTTAGTGGTGATTTTATGCAGTGGTTACCGTTTCGGAATACATACGAGGGCCTAATTCATGACAATACGGAGGTGCCTCTAATACAGAAGTTTCACTACTTAAGAGCGGCATTGAAAGTTGGCTTGGGATTCGGTGGTGCAGCGTTATTCGAATGAGTACCTTCTAAAGCGTCGTCATTTTGCCGCGCTTTTTGCAACGCCCGCCATCGCTTAAGAATCAGCCATCACGCTTCACATGCTGGTGGACGAATTTGAGCGCCACAAAAAGACGCTTGGTCAACTTGGCGAACCGATCGAGCATTGGGGTGGACTTTTAGAGCACTTGTTAACAACGAAGCTGCCCATGGAAACGTTGCGCGAATGGGAAAACTATGCTACTACCGCTC
>KZ063715.1:12621-35557 GCA_002091835.1 Anopheles maculatus
ACATTTGTTATTGCAATCATTAAAATCATATTCTTCAGTGTTTGTTAACAGTGCATTCTCTATACTTACCGGAAATAATTCAAGAGATGTTTTTTGATACCATGGTACCAAAATTGTCCTCCGCTGATGTTGGTTATCTCGGAAGAAACGTTTCGCTTTGTCTTCAGTAATGTCTTCGCTGTTGCGGGCACTTTTACATTTGCTCGTTTAAATACTCGTAAAATCATGTTGATCGAAGTATGCGAAGCATTAGTTGATAATGCCCAGAAACGGATGCCGTCTACTACAGAAAGCTTTTCGATGGTGCAAACGGGTTCGTCTTCAACATCGCTGTCATCAGAATAATCGTCGTCGATTTCGATGTAGCTCATGCTTGTCGTATCTTCTTCTTGATCTTGTTCAAATTGATCATGCTCCTGAAGCTCCTGATGCTGCTCTATCTCTATAGGTGAAGCAGTAACGTTGGATTCTTGAGGCAATCCTTGACTGCTAGATTCTGCTGCAGCTGTATCATCATCCGCGGAGTTTAATGCCATTAACTTGTCGGCACGGCGATAGAAACTACCAGTTTCACGCGCACGTTTAAGGTTCGACATGTTAAAAAACTAGATATTTTACAACTGCACTTGAAAATTTGAAATACGAACTGCACTTAAAGACACACTAATTGAATTTGAAATCTGTTTACAAAATGTCTTTGTATTTAAAGCAATTTTTATTACCCAAATGATGCTATGGAAAACCCCGAAACAAATGTTAGCATGCGCAGGTAGTGCACGCTGCAGTTGTTAGCATGCGCAGGTAATGCATGTAAGCAGTGCGCACGAGACGCGGCTTTGATAGCGGTAGCCAAAAAGAGAAAAAAAATCGTGTGGAAAAAACACATAGTCAACGATGGAAGCGCAACGGGCGGCGCAGTGCGGGTAAGGTTATATACTATACTGTATTGAGGTATGAGTCGTATACAGTGTGTGTGTCGCGTAGGTCAGAAACGGTATCTTCACCAACACATCGATACCTGGGGCCTTTACCACGTGAGTGCGAGGGAGTGCGACATACAATTTTCAACGTAAAACGTAAGGCCATCCTCGAAAATGTCTACTTGGGTCGTAATGTTCGTCAACTTCTTGTTCTTCATCCGATTTTCGACTTCCTGTTCTTCAGAAACACTCCTGTTCGACTTCCTGAAATTGAGAAATAATTACTTTAAAAGAAGGTTTACAACTTCATTGCTTTCACTTACCATTCGCATTTCCTCGTGCTAAAAGCTCCTCATCCCGTTCTGCTTTCATGAGCCGATCACGATTACGATACAGATTAGAATTGTATCGAATCCGCTACGCAAATCACTTCTCCATGATGTTTTCACTTCAAAATACTTCAAATATCACTGAACTCACTCTTGCATTCGACTTCGTTGCTGCTGCGGCGATTCTGATCAAAGCACACATTGATTATGACTGCAAGAAAAACAACAACAACGCTAGCCAAAATACCAACATCAACAATATCTGCAAGCCCCTAATTTTGTTTCACAAGTCAAAATTTGTATGGTGAAATGAGGGCCTTTTGTATGAAACTTAGGGGAATTGAGGGCATTTTGTATGCAATGTTTTTAGGATGTCTAGAGGGATGTCTAGGGGGTTCAACTTTTAAATTGGCGGTTATGCAACATTGCAAGCGAAATCTTTCTAGTCCTTGACCCGTGTACCGCGCCTTTCATGCAAGCTTGTGACCGATATCGGTACCGCCCTCTAGTCAAAATGGTACGTGATACTGCATACAAGCCCCTAATCTTGTATCAAAATTCAAAATTCCCTCTAGTCAAAATGGTACGTGATACTGCATGCAAGCCCCTAATCTTGTATCAAAATTCAAAATTTATATTGAGAAATGAGGGCCTTGGTTACAAACTTGGTGGGATTTTGCATACAACTGCTCGAAATGTCTACGGGGTTTATATGGAGAAATGAGGGCCTTGGTTACAAACTTGGTGGGATTTTGCATACAACTGCTCGTAATGTCTACGGGGCGGTACCCCGTCGTCACAAAAGCGCTCGAAACTGCGTGCAATCCCCTAATTTTGTGTCACCTTGCATTGGACGGAGCAAAACTGAGGGCGTTTTTGTATGGGCTGAGGACAAAATGAGGGCATTCGCGCACGTTTTTTTGTGGTAGTGTGCGTGAGCATTTGCGACCCAGGGGTGCGCATGTATTAGTGAGATCGCTTGGGCGATGTGTGCGTGTGTGTTTGTGATATATTTTTTTTCACCGTGCCGCTATATCTGTCAAAGTTTGAATTCAAAGAATAATGTTTATTGTTCAGCCAGAGCGTCCGATGGTTACCGGTCTAGGTTTTTCGCGTGTTGTACAAGGTAAATAACATTAAATTTTACATTTCTTTGTGCTACAATATATGTAACAACCCGCTTACTTATTCTAGATGGATCCGAAACAGCCGGGCGATAATAATAATTGGAATATTCCACCAGCGATAGCGCAGGAGTTTTCGTCGATTCGGAAGCTACTTGCGGGGATGAAAGTGCAGCTGGATGCGCTCTCGGAGAAGGTCGAACGCCAGTTTGCATCGTTACAGCAAGGGAACAATCCGGATGTTGCAATGTCCAGCTTGCCTTCGCCAACCTTCACCGCTGCAGCAACACTCGAGGAGCTGGATTCCCTGGAGGTAAAGCTGGAACAGGAAAACGATCGAGGGCGCAACGATTATTTGCAGTGGCTGCGAAACAATATACATAGTGATAACTATAAGCAACGCGCGTGCGACGCTCTCGGCTTAATTATAGGGCCAAGCCTTTTTTTAAGTATTTCGTGGACAGGCAGAGGAATAACAGAACCGAAAGTAGCTTTGAAAAAATATAAAAATATACTGTTAGTGATAAGAGAGATTGGTGGAAACTGCTCTGAAACAGAGGTAAAAAAGTGGATGCAGCTCAAATTGCACCACAGCGGTAACGTAGCCCGTAATAAATATATTAATAAATCTAGTTGCCGTAAGCCATATTAAGTAAGTTATGAATAAAGTGTGTTCCTTACCATTTCCAAATCCCGTTTTAGCAAAGTTTGAAGATGTGAACCTTTTCCATCGTATATATCACGTCTTATCAAATCGTACATATCACATCATAGCTGAAAAGATAAGTAAGAAACAGTTGTTAAAATATTCGTAAGTTTTCAAATTACAAAATAATTAAATAATACTTCCTTTGTTGGTAAAACAATCAATCGTTTGGAGCCACCGTACCGGCTTATGTGTTCAGCTAGGATGCATTTGGATAGTTTATACCAGGGTTAGCACACTCTGCTATGCTGTCTTCCGGTCTGCTGTTAACTCTTCCTGGCCTTTTTAACGATGAAGTGAATCAGATCGATGGATCAGATAACGGAATCGAAATTCATAACGATATATGAAGTGGATCGGCTATCATTGTTTTACTGGACCGTACCTGCCAATAGATAAAGTAAAATTGGGAAATTCTTATAATGTTATTATTATATTTTTTTTATTTAGCAATACGGTCAGGTCGTTCAAATCGAATAAAAAAAACATGTTTTTATTCCTTTAGGACGGCCTGGCCCTATTCCTTAGAGTTAGGTAATTATGGAAAAGGTAGAAATAGTGACTACATGGACGTGGGATGCATTGAAAGATATAAGCTTATGAATTTGTTTTACGAAAAGGGGAATTTCGGGTAGTGTAGGATTCATCGATCGCAATCGCAATATATAATACAAGAGTTACAATCGATACCTTACCCACTAAACCCCTCCTCGATCTGATCCCTGCTGGTATGTTCCAAATCCAATTCGATGCAAAAACGTCCGTTGTGGTCGTCGCATTTTACTTGGATTGGCCCGAGGATCAAGAAAGTTACTTTTTGTTCAACCTACTAAGTGTAAAAAAAAATATATTCATTCCCACCACCAACATGCTTATTAAATTTTCCAATGAAGCATAAAACATAGATGAAACCATGCATGATTACATGACTAGACACCATAAGCAAGGCACCTACTAAAATCAGACACACAAAGTGTGAGTTTTAAGGGCACACAAAAGGAAGAATGGATGAATAAATGGTTGTTGTGTTTACCATCGAGTGACACGCCAAAAAAGTGGTCCTTTTAAACTGGAACAAACAATCCGACACCCGGTCGCTGCGCCTGAAGCTTATTTGCTCTGCAAACTATCACAATACACTGCAAAAACCAATCTGAGAGGCTGCAGTGGTTGGAGCCTTTTGTTTCGCACCCGAGAGCTGACGGTGCCGGTGCTGATGTTGCATCTAGTAATGCTCCTGATGTTTGGCTTCTTATTATATCAGGTGCTGGAAGAAAAACGACATTGCAATAGCATCTCTTGCTGGTACAGTACAGTTTAATCGTCACTGTTCTTCTGGGCGCTGGAGGACTACGCAAACATTGTAGTTAAAACGTTCTCTTTCCTGAAACGGGAATATAAATTAATCAGCTTTCTTGGGCAGCAATATCGCTTCGCAGCGTAACGCACTTCCCATTGGGCGTTTTACACATTACTCTTCTCTATAACGATAAGCATGCTGCTGCTATAGCCACTGTCCCGCTTGCCGTAGTCGTCTCCCGACCGTCCGCCGCCGTTTGATTTGTAATCGTCCCGCGAGTCGCGCTTAAAGTCGTCCCCACCGGAACGCTTGTAATCATCGCCGCCGCGCCTGTAATCGTCACCTCCGCGTTTGAAGCTATCCCTTCGGAAATCGTCACGCTTGGACGAGGACGACAAGGACGATGGTGGATAATCGTCCAGCCGGGGCTTTTTGTCCGACGACGAAATGCGATCATAGTTGTTGCTGCGTCTACCAGAACTGGAAGAGATCGATGAGTCAAATCTTGGTGGCGGTGGTGCCTCTACCCGACGATCCGGTGCAGGCCGCTTACGATCATCATCGTACCGATCAGTTGATGGACGCTTCAACGACCTCTTTGCCTCTTCGATCTTCCTTTGCTGCTGTTTCAGCTCCAGATGCTCAAGTTCGATCTTCTCTCGCTCGAGCTTCTGCCGTTCGCGCACGATCCGCAGCAGTTCCGCTTTCTCCTTTTCGATACGCTCCCGTTCGGCCGCCAGCTTTTCCCGCTCCCGCTGCAGTCGATCCTCCTCCTCGCGGTGCCGTACCCGGATCTCGCACCTCCGCCGTTCCTCCTCACGCAACTGACGCTCGCGTTCCCGCAGCCGATGGCGTTCCCGTTCCTCGCGGATCTTCTGCAAAGACAGAACTTCACGAGAGTCGCGCGACGATTCTTTGGCGGATGATGATGATGATGCCGCCGCCACCGTCGATCCTCCCGCCGGTCCTCGGCTACTGGGCCGGCTGCGCTGCTGGCGCTGGTCACGGTCACGGTCACGGTCCCGATCGCGTACCTGGGACGATCCGTGCGTGGTCGAACGTCGATCGCGGGATGATCGGCTCCGATCACGACTGCGCCGACCTGATGATGATGCTGCTGTTGTTGTTGCTGCAGCCGATGCCGATGCTGATACCGATGCTGTAGCTCCGGTGTCGCTGCTTTTCCGTCCAGTTCCGGTGCTACTTTTCTCACCAGCTCTCGGTGCGAAACATTTTCCTTCGTCTTTGTGGTCACCGACTGTTCCTTTTTCGGTGTTTCGACCTCTTTCTGGTCTGTGTCCATGTTGCTATCGTGAAGCAACTTTTCATCCTCCTCACCGATCGTAAGATTCAACGAATCCTCGTTGTCCGCTTCCTTCGAATCTTCCTTCATCTCAACCGGTTTGGTTTGCTCCGGTTTTGGGACCACTTTTTCCGGCTGGGCACATTCTGCTGGCTTCACAAAATCATCCTTCTCCTGCTTCGACTTTGGATTCTCTTCCACAGCTTCTTCACCGGCGTTCGATGATTCCTTCTCCTCACCATCTTCCTGCTGCACCGATTCTTCAGCTTTGTTGTCCTCCTGTTCATCCTGATCATCATTTATCGACTCACTCTTGATCACTATCTCATCCTCGCCAGCTTTGTTAGCCTCGGTAGTTGAGCTAGTGGTGGTGATCTCCGATGCATCAGCATTTTGATCCACACTGACCGACGCATCCGTGTTGTTGGATTCCTCATCCGTCTTACCGCCTGCATTGGTTTTACCCTTCTTGACCGATGCTTTGCCAACCACTATTTCAAACTCCATCGTTTCCGGATCATGACCTTCCTCGCGCAACGCCTGTGTGAGCCGCTCGAGAAGCCCATTTTTCACTCCGTTTCCGTCCTTGCCACGTTTTTCCAGCTCCTGCTTCAGGTCCACCACACGTAATTCACTCAGTTTTCGCTTGTCGGGCGTTTCCGACATGATGGGTCGCGGTTTTATGGCCAAATTTCAGCACCAACATCAACTCGTGCCAATTCGCTGTCGCTTCAGTTCTTCATCTGAAACCCATGGGTATGTAACCCATGGGTCTGTATGTAGGCCTCTTCACATGCTTCCAGACGAACACGGCCACAAAAAGCAAGTATCCAATCACCCACACCGAGGATTTAGTTCTCCAGTTCCTCTTCACGGCGGTGCCCGTGCAGCCGAACGTAACAGATATATAATTATGGTTAAATTAGTCGGTATTCACCTTGCCAGAAGATTTTCGGATCGAGTGCACCCCGGTGCATTCGTTGTGCTGTATCGTTGCTACCCTCGACACGACAGGAGGAAGAGATGCCCTTCCTCGGCTCGACATCTTCCCTCCGTCTCGGCAATGGCCACTTGAACCATAACGGCTAACCTGAGGCTCCCAGAAGCCAACCAGCTGGGAGACCTTAGCCGCTCGAGAGGTCTTCAGTTCACTGCGTTGCGCGTTGGGCTTTCGCTCGCTTGCTTACGAGATAACTCTTCACCTTAGTGCCTGGCTGTGCGCGTCGTCGTACACCTCTTCGTGTCATGTGTTTTACCCGTTTTACTTTGTCGACATTTTTCTTCACACACTGGCTGGCTGCGTTGGAGCGTTTGTTGTTGTGGTTGAGTGTGGCTCGAAAATCGATTACGTCCATGCATCGATACGACCTAGTGTCTGCGTAGTGCGCCACCAGTAAGGGTGAACGATGAGATTCTGTCCGGTGCGACAAGATCGATGATCCGAGCCATGAGGTACGTCAGCTTTGGACGACTTGGAACACGCACAGCTTGGCGCATTTTCCAACATCGCAGGGCACATTGGAGTTCGGTGTACACCTAAAAATAGACAGAGAGAGAGAGAGAGTGAGAGCCAAAAGCGGGATCCTAGTTTTGCGAACGGCCTGTAAACAATGCGGCAAGTGTTTTGATTGATGCCTTTTTTCAATAAAGGCAATCAATTTATCATTTTATAGCTTGTGCCGTCGCCTTCAGTGACCAGGGAGTAGATAAAAACTATCCGATAAAAACTTCCGATACGGGATCTTTGTTTTCACTGCACTTCATGATGCCGCATCGGAATTTAAGAACGACGAACCTTCACTTCACTTTACTTTAACAGTCTCAATATTACACTAAAACCAGCGGAAGCGCTCACTATATTACATTCGAAACCTTTCACTAACAAACAACCGAACTAATAGCACTGATAGAACACCACATTTAACTGTTTTAAGCCTAGATAATCTGTTTCACTTACCTAAATTCATGGCCTCCGATGCCGGCTCCGTATTAGAACCGGAAGCCTCCATTGCATCGCGTTCTTCCTGCATTTCTCGCTCTATTTGCTCCAGAAGGCGACGGCGCTTGCGATACAAGGTTGATCTCGATGTCATGATGGTTTTTTGTCCGGCAAATTCGTTTCTTCTAAAAAGATACAGAAAGATATTAGTTCGGCTCGGCTGTTGTTTTGGTAATGGCTTACCGGCTTCGTTGGACTTGTCAAATTCTCGCAGGCACCGGTCGAATACGAACAAATACATATGCACACGGGTAGAATCACTGTGTACATACACGGGGTTGGGTCGAAAAAGGCATGCGATTATTCAAGAGAACAGTACAGAAGACCAAAGCCAATACGAAAAACAGAGAAGGCAGTACCCTAACTTGAATGCGAATCCAAAAAAGGTGAGGGACTTGCATGAAAACTGCTCGATTTGACGAATGGGGAAATGAGGGCCTTGGTTACAAACTTGGTGGGATTTTGCATACAACTGCTCGAAATGTCTACGGGGACGAGCACTGACACCAGCCTTAGGCAAATTTCGATTCGAGAGTTCGTGCTCTTACGAAGTGAGTAGCACTATAGACAAATGCAAGGCATAATTATATGTACTTATACCAATCAAAAGAGCAACTTAAAATGTATTTTCACGACTGAATTTTTTTATTTATGAAACATTTAATTATTTTCAACGATTACTGCAAAAAAATGTATCATCTTGGAAATAAATTTAGCAAAATTATTTAGTAGGACTTTTGGTTTATTTATTAGAGAGAATTATGGCCTTTTGACAGCGCTATTCTATAGTGACATGTTCTGTTTGTTCTCTCTCTCTCTGCTCACGTACGCTATGCATATTTTAACAGTTCTTAGGCACTTTCACTTCACTATTTTTTGGCTTGGCTTGGCTGTTTTAATTTATCAAAAAAAAAAAACATTTTAGCGAATTGAGTAAAGTGTTATCAAAACGGTGTTAGCAAGCGTGTGCGTGTAATAAGATTACAGAGTGTGCGCATACATAAACGTGTTTTTCATCAGTGCGTCGGTAGTTAGGACGAATCAGCGCGTCGGTAAGTAAGTAAACAAACCCAAGCAATCCGTTGAGAAAATTCAAACTTTGAATTGAAATTATCTGATCGTACTTGTGAATTAAAGTTTTTTCGTGTTGTGATTCAGTTGGTGTCGAAAATGGCTTCAAAAAAATTATGTCGAGAGGGCAAGCTGTCCAAAAAACGCAATCAGCTGATGGAAGAATTGGACCGCGAATGTGAAGCGGAGTGGTTGCAAGGAAATCGGCCGGGACCGAGTGGTGCATCAGAAGTGCAGTGGCCGGATCTTGGCTTGGATGGTAAATTAATTTCAGTTTGCATTTTGCAATTGTCATTAAAAAATGTGAATATTTTTTAGGTGAACCATCGGTCACGAGAGCAGAACAAACTTCATCGAGCAGCAACGCGGAAGAAGGAGAAGAACCTCTTGTCAAAAGGAGGATAATACTTACTGAAAATTCGCTTGAGGAAGCGGTGAGTGTCGGTGGGAATATGTAACACAATAGTGGAACCAGAAATTGAAAGCGATCTCGAAGACATAGAGGACGATAACGTTTTGCAGCGAGATGAAAACGAGTTCTACGAGGATAACGATATCACATATAGTTTTTTTCTCAATATGATGCTACGGGAAAGTCTACGTTATATGTCAATTGTTAAGAAACTGCCTCGGTCCACTGTTAACATGTTGTTGGCACTTCTACGAAGAAAACTTAAGCTTAAACTTCCTGCAGATGGACGAACACTTTTGAAAACACCCACAAAAGTTGGTTTCGAAATCCAATCAACCTTGGGTGGGCAGTATTGGTACCAGGGGATTGAGAATGTGTTGCAAACATACTTTCAGTGAGTGATTAAATGACTGGAATGTTTTTTTTTATGAAATTTGTATCCTATAAACATTTTCTATATTTTCAGGGATGTTGTACCACAAATTGATACATTTTCTTTACAAGTTTTTATTGACGGATTACCGCTGTTTAAGAGTTCGGCAAGGCAGTTGTGGAAAATACTCATAAAAGTAGAGGAACTGCCAGAAGCTCCAGTGATGTTGGTTGGTTTATTTTGTGGACACAACAAGCCAGATAACGTCGAAGGTTATTTGAGACCGCTGGTATCGGAAATCAACGATCTTCAGCGAAGAGGGTTGCAGTTCGGCGATAAGACGGTGCAACTAAAACTTCGTATGATCGTCGCCGACTCACCAGCGCGCTGTTTTGCAAAAGATACTTGAAAACTAACTGTATATATAAATCTTGTGAACTATTTATAATGTACATATTTCGATATAAGTTTAGCAACTAATTCGTTCACTGGCAAACACAGCTGCCTAAAGTGTGCATGTGTTGGAGAATATTATAAAAGAAAGGTAATTTTTGAAGTAGTTGATGCGGAGTTACGGACGGATGCTGAATTCCGTAGTAGGGCAGACAAGGAGCACAACAAGAGTTGGCGATCACCATTAGAGGATTTGGAAGGGTTTGATATGGTTGTGGCTGTGATTGTTGGGGATCGCTTACACTTGTTAGACTTTTTTTTTATTCATATAGAACGGCCTGGCCGTATTGCTTACACTTGTTAGACTTACGAGTTACAAAAAAAGTTTTGGAGGGGCTTTTGGAACACAAATTTTTCAACTTTGGTAGATGGACAGATTATCAAGTACGAACTGTGTCAACTTTCTTGATTAACACAAAACTCCCCAGTGAGATCAACAGAAGCATGCGCCACTTAAAATTCGTAACGTTTTGGAAAGGGACAGAATTTCGATCGTTTTTACACTACATTAGCATTATTGTATTCAAAGATTTCATGTGGGGTGAAGCCTATCATCATTTTTTGTTATATTTTTGTGGTGTAACCATATTATCATCACCAGCACACCGTCAGTTTTGGTCATTGGCTAAAAGGCTTATTAATAAGTTTGTTAAAGATTTTGGAAACTTTTACGGCCGCGAGCATTTAACTAGTAACGTCCATAATCTGATACACATGCATGCAGATGTTGAAAGTAGTAGTAGTAGTAGTATTAACATATATTTCGGCATAATTTTGTGTAGTAACATAGTTGGTGATAACCGTTTAACAGTGGGTTCAATTTATAAATTTTTCCTCACTAAATTTTAAATAAGTTTGGCAGTACCAGTGAAAATTCAAAATTTGATCGATTTGCAGATTTAAATAGAGGAGTAGGGAAAATTTTTCAGAAAAACCTACTTCATAATACGAAGCAAAAAAAAAAAGTATAATCCTAATTATTAACTAATTTTACAGACTATTTCTAACATCTAAATTATAGTTCATTTTTAATTTTAGGTAATTCACGCTTACGCTCTCAATAACTTTTAGGTAGTTTTGGTTTTAGGAATTTTCGGGATGGTTGAGTTAGTTAGTTCAGATGGATCCATGGAAATTTTGTGATTGTAAGAAAGAGAAAAAAAATAAAAAATTATGAATGATGTATATTTAAATTATTGTTTCTACACTTCAAAGTATAGTTGTAAACAAGTTTATTGTTGTATTCCAAAATGGTTGGAAAACGACAAACTCTGTGCAGAGTTGTAGTTCTAAACCATGGTGGCACATTTAAAATAGTTTTTAGGAATTTGTTTTGAATTCGTTGTGTTGTGGGCGCGATGATCCAACCTGACAGTGAGCCCAACCTTCATCATGCAAGCGAGCTGTCAGGTTGCTAACGTCACTTGGGTTGAGCAATCGGATGCGAACAGACGTGTATAACTTGTGCTTATAAAATATAATAAAGTGTCTATCAAACAAGAACGCCTATAATCACAAAAGTGGCGACGAGTGAAAACAATGAACAACGACACGAATAATCGCACAAGTGTGCTTGTGCCAGCAGGCCAGCGTTCTCAACAGCAGAACGCAACTTCGAATCGAGTGCAGCCCGCGCAAAATCTTCTAGACGGAGCGTCGGTTTTGCCGCCATCTTTTTCTGCATCGATGCCGTCACAAAATGGTGCCGCAGGAGCGTCATCGTTCAGCGCTGATGGTAACTCTATGATGCAAATGATGAGCATGCTCCAGCAACAGATGGCTCAACAGCAGCAGATCATCAATCAACTCCTTAACCAGCAAATGGGACACGCCACCAGTTCTTCGCATTTCCAGCCGGAGCAGGCAGCCGAAGCGTTGGCAAATAGTATGACGGAGTTTCGGTTTGACGCCGATGCCGGAGTCACTTTCAACGCGTGGTTCTCCCGGTATGATGACCTTTTCAAAGAAGATGCGTGTCGCCTGAATGATACAGCCAAGGTCCGGCTATTGCTGAGGAAGTTGGGAGCAACGGAACATGAACGGTATCTATCATTTATACTCCCAAGTAAACCATGTGATTTTTCGTTTAAAGATACCACATCAAAACTGGCCACGTTGTTCGACATCCAGGAGTCGCTCATAAGCAAACGTTACAAATGCCTTCAGCTGACCAAGAGGACACCAGAGGACCTGCTCACATACGCATGTAGGGTCAATAAAGCATTCGTACAGTTCGAGCTTAGTAAGCTCACTGAGGAACAGCTGAAGTGCCTTCTTTTCGTCTGCGGCCTCCGAGAAGAGCGGGATGTGGACGTGCGGACAAGATTGTTGGCTCGCATAGAGGACCGTGCCGACATCACATTGCAACAGCTATCTGAGGAGTGCAACCGAATAGCCGCACTGAAACGGGACAGTGCAATGATCGAGGCTCCAATACATCGCACTCTGGCTGTTCCCGCAATTGCAGACGATCGTGTTTTGGCCGTGCACAAAGACAAGAAGCGTTTCCATCAGCAACGTACAGAGAACACTTCTACACCGAAATACCCTTGTTGGCTGTGTGGAGACCGACACTGGGTACGCGATTGCCCATACCGTCAGAGCAAGTGCACTGCTTGTGGGAAAACAGGACACAAAGCAGGATTTTGCAATTCGTTCCGGAAGCGATTCGGTAATCGTCGTGTATCAAAGACAGGGGTCAGAGTTGTTACTGTCGACTTGCGTAGTGTACGGAAGTTAAGGAAATACGTAACTCTGACCATCATGGGTGTAACTATCGAAATGCAACTGGATACCGCCTCTGATATTACTATCATTCACCGCAAACTGTGGGAGCGTCTGGGACGCCCGCATTTATCAAAGCCGAGTGTAGTTGCACGCGATGCTTCAGGCGGAAATTTGGAAATTTTGGGTGAATTTCAGTGCAAGGTCAAATTGGGCGATCAATCCACACTTGCAACTATAACCGTTGTACCGAACGATCTGCTACTCTTAGGTGCTGATCTTGTAGATGCTTTTTCTCTCTGGGGTGTACCCATGGATTCATTTTGCAAGCACGTAGCAGTTCATCCTGATCGCCTTACTTCATTTAAGGAAAGTTTTCCCAAGGTTTTTTCTGGTACCGGCCTTTGCACAAAAGCAAATATCAAGTTTACGTTGCGAGACGATGCACGTCCAATATTCAAGCCACAGCGACGAGTAGCTTATGCGGTGGAAGATAGGGTTAATCGCGAATTAAATCGTCTTGAGAACCTGGGCATTATCTGCGTAAACCAAATGGTCTCGTTCGAATATGTGGGGATTATTCGACGGGGCTAAATGTAGCATTGCAATCGCATGATTATCCTCTGCCTCTCCCGGAGGATATCTTTTCACGACTAGCAAATTGCACGATCTTCTCAAAAATTGATTTGACAGACGCATTCCTACAAGTACAAATCGATCCCGAATATCGTCCTCTTTTGACAATAAATACCCACCGCGGCCTCTACACATACAATAGACTTCCACCCGGAATAAAAACTGCCCCTACTGCTTTTCAGCAGCTGATGGACGTCATGTTGGCAGGTATGCGAGGAGTATCACCCTCCTGACGAAGTTCCATATAAAATTGAGTGACGATTTGGGCTGTAACTCGGCTGTAACTTGGCTGTATGACGCACCACTTACAGCCCAAAATGAGCGACCCGAACGAGCGACCCGGACGAGTGACCCGAACGTGCGCATTCTGCAGCTCTCGCTCATACTTCTTCTGTCTACGCTCCTGTGATATCTTGGTCACATCATTGACGCCCGAGGACTGTGACCGGACCCAGAAAAAGTTGAAGCGATCCTGAAGCTTCCAGAGCCAAAAGACGTGTCAGAAGTCCGATCCTTCCTCGGTGCTATAAATTACTATGGCCGTTTTGTGCCACGAATGCGCGATCTTCGTCATCCACTCGATGAACTACTGAAAGCAGGAACAGACTTTCAATGGACTGCAAAATGCAAAGCGGCATTTCATAACTTCAAATCAATTCTAACGTCCGATCTTTTGTTGGCACATTATGACCCACGTCAGCGAATTGTGGTATCAGCTGATGCATCATCGGTTGGCCTTGGAGCCACAATCAGCCATAAATATCCCGATGGAACCATAAAGGTGATACAACATGCTTCAAGGGCTCTCACAAAACCGGAACAAGCATACAGCCAAATTGATCGTGAAGGTTTGGCGATAATACTTGCCGTGAAGAAGTTCCATAAAATGCTCTTTGGCCGGCATTTTTCTTTGCAGACAGACCACAAGCCGCTTTTGCGCATATTTGGATCCAAGAAAGGGATCCCATCATACACCGCAAATCGGTTACAGCGATTCGCCCTCACACTGCTTAGGTATGATTTCGACATGGAATATGTACGAACTGACGACTTCGGGAACGCGGATCTACTGTCCCGGTTAATACAGACGCATGCCAAGCCAGAGGAAGACTTTGTTATTGCCTGCGTAACCTTAGAAGCGGAGGTTAAATCAATAGCGACAAGTGCCCTGGATTACGTACCTCTAAGTTTTCAAGACGTCGTAAACGAAACAGCAGCAGACAAGCTGTTACGAGAGGTATGTCGATACGTACAACACGGATGGCCAAGGAACAGTGTATTCTCAGGGGACTTAGCTCAATTCTACAGCAGAGAAGACTCGCTTTTTGTAATCGATGGTTGTCTACTTTTCGGAGAGAGGGTAGTGATACCCCATAAGCTTCAATCGCAGTGTCTCAGACAGGTTCATCTTGGTCATCCCGGCATCCAACGAATGAAGGCACTGTCACGTAGCTATTTTTACTGGCCCGGTATGGATCGTGATATCACCGATTGGGTCAATTCTTGTCAGCCGTGCCAGTTATCCGCAAAGTCCCCACCTAGCTGCACCAAAAACACAAACTGGCCTACATCAACAGTTCCATGGCACCGAGTGCACGTTGACTATGCTGGTCCAGTCAACGGTGAATGGTACTTAGTGGTAGTCGACTCGTTCTCTAAGTGGCCAGAAATCATTCAGACCAGCAGCATCACCACTAAGGCAACGATAGGAATTCTTCGTGCTTTGTTCGCCCGGGTTGGTATGCCGGTTACGCTGATTTCAGACAACGGCACACAATTCACGAGTGCTGAATTTGATACCTTTTGCAGAAAGCACGGAATTGCCCATATCACAACGCCACCTTACCACCCTCAGTCTAACGGTCAGGCTGAGCGGTTTGTTGATACGTTTAAGCGAACTGTAAAGAAGATTGTTGCCGAAGGTTACACTGTCCAGGAAGCTTTGGACCTCTTCTTGCTTACGTACCGCAATACTCCAAATCCAAAGCTAGATGATGCGAAGTGTCCTGCAGAAGTAATGCTTGGCAGACGGCCAAGAACTACACTAGAACTGCTGTTGCCTCCGCGTGGCTCCACACAATCAACGCCATCACAATCAACGGAACATCGCAAATTACGTCGCGGTGAACAGGTCTATTCGAAAGACTACGTCCGCAATGGATGGAAGTGGACAAAGGGCACTGTTCTTGATCAGCAAGGTACGGTCATGTACCTTGTACGTACTATAGATGGAAGAACGGTTCGACGACACATCGACCAGCTGCGTCGGTGTACTGAAGCTTGTTCAAGAACTCCTTCTGAGACCCCTCAATTGGACCATTGTCGGTCGTTGCCGTTGGATATCTTACTCGACGCTTGGGGTTTGCAGTGTGCTGGAGATTCCACTCCGACGTCTTCATCGCCGATTGCTGCGCCCGATCTCCTAGACCCGGTTCCAGCTATGGAAGAACAATCTCGTGCTGAAATACGCAACCAGTCACCGGTAGAAGAACTACGGAGATCTTCCAGGTGCAGAAGACCTCCTCCTCGTTTTGAAGCGTACCGTCTTTCTTAAAGGGGGAGATGTTGTGGGCGCGATGATCCAACCTGACAGTGAGCCCAACCTTCATCATGCAAGCGAGCTGTCAGGTTGCTAACGTCACTTGGGTTGAGCAATCGGATGCGAACAGACGTGTATAACTTGTGCTTATAAAATATAATAAAGTGTCTATCAAACAAGAACGCCTATAATCACAAAACGTTGTAATCTTTGTTTATGTGTTTTAGCGCAGGAGTTCCACACCGGAGAGGCATAGGTAATATTAGGTCTTATTACTGCAGCATATAGCAGGAGTTTATTATCTAGATTTAGCTTGGATTTTTTGTTGAGTAAGCTGTAAAGACTACGAAAATTTTTGATGCATTTAATAATTGTGTTTTCAATGTGCGGTTTGAATGTTATTCTTTTGTCTAAAGTAATTCCTAGGTACTTCACAGTTTGTTTCCAAGGAATACTTGTATTGGAAATCTGTATTTGACTATCGGGAATTTTTTTTGTGCTAGTGAATCGAGTGAAAAAGATGGCCTCAGATTTGTTATTGTTAATTTTAAGCTTCCATTTTTCCATTTGAGTATGATTTAAGAGCTGCATTTAAATTATTTATTATTGTTTTTGACCGTTTTCCAGATGCAGTTATGGCAACATCATCAGCGTAGAGATATTGTTTACAGTTTTTCATTTTTGGTATATCGGAAATGTATAAGTTGAACAAGAGGGGAGAAATAACACTTCCTTGCGGGACCCCTGCACAAGGCGTATATGGATCAGAACTGGCATTGTTTATGACTACTTTATTGTTTCTGTTTGTAATGAAACTTCTTATTATGTGGATCAAATAGTTTGGAAACTGGAGTTTGATGAGTTTGGCAATTATTCCATTAAACCATATAGTATCGAACGCTTTTTCTGTGTCGAGCAATACTAGTCCTGTAGATTTTTTTAAACTTCTATTATTTAATACGTTAGATTTTAATCTATCTAGCTGATGAGTAGTAGATAAACCTGGTTGAAACCCGAATAGAGCATTTGGTATTATATTATATCTTTCTACGTGCTCTCGTAGTTTCTTGGATATAATCTTTTCAAACAGTTTTCCTAGACAGCTGAGATAACTAATTGGTCGGTAATTTGAAGCTATACTAAGATCTTTTCCAATTTTAGGAATTGGGACAACTTTTGCCGTCTTCCAACTGTTTGGGAAATAACCAAGTTTAAGTGAACTGTTCATTATAAAATTTAAAATAATAATAGTGTTTTTAGGAAGCTGTTTTATCATTTTATTATTTATTTGATCTAGGCCGGTCGACTTTTTACTTTTAATATTTCTGATTGTTTTAATAATATCTTTAGGTTTAATGAATTCTGCAGGGTTAAACTCTGGAATAGGATGAGCTCGAAGAAAATTGTTCACTGTCGTATTGACATTGTTTTCAAAGGGACTAACAAAATGGTTCGTTGTGCTATGTGCATTTTCAAAATGTGTCTTAATGGCCTCACATTTCTCTTTTGAGGTCAAAAGAAGATGTCCATCTTTTTTGAGTACCTGTATAGTAGAGGGAGTATTTTTCAGTGTTTTAACTAATTTCCACATTCTACTATTACTCTGATGGTTATGTGCGTTGTTGATCGCTTCCAGATTGCTTGACCAAGCAGCATTACGAACTATATTCAATTTGGTTTGAATAGTAGCTTTCAGCCACAGATATATCGATTTGAATGTTAAATTATTTCTATGTCGCTGCCATTTTTTTCTAAATTTGTTTCGAATTTTGATAAGAGACAAGACATTATCTGGTAAAATAATATTGTATTTACCCGGTGTTGTGCGTGGAACTGCAATATTATGGGCTGAATGAATGGTATCTGTGACTTGGGTTAATAGCTCGTCAATTTGTGATGTTTGGACAATACTACTTAAGTCTAGGTCACTTATATTGCTATTATTCTTTAAGACTGTTTTGAATAACTGCCAATTTGCTTTGGAGTAGTCGTAAATTTGTCTGTCAGCTTTATTTACAGTGGATGTGTTACTGATTTCAAAATAAACTGGAAGATGATCGGAAGTTAATTCTGTGAGAGTGACCGGGTCAGAAATACTAAGGTTGTTGTTTGTTAGAACTACATCTATTGTCGAAGGTAAGAAATTAGAATTGGATGGAATATATGTGGGAGAATCCGGAAAGTATATTGAAAATTGGCCTTTTTGAATTTCCTCAAATAGGGATTTCCCAGCTTTGTTAGCAGTTGCACAGTTCCACATTCTATGCCTTGCGTTAAGATCTCCACAAATATAATAATTATTGGTTCTATTGGTTAGCTTTTTTATGTCTTTTTTGAAACTATCTAAATTAGTATTGCCGCCAGGATGGTATGCTGAAATTATTGTTATAGGAGTGATGTTGGTAAAGATTTTTACTCCAATGGCTTCAATTATTTCCAAGCCAAATCCAGACAATAACTCGTGTCTTATGCTGCTTTTTACTAGTAATAAAGTTCCACCTTTTTGCCCTCCAATCGGTCCAACCTATAAACTAGATAGTTTGGCATGCTAAAACGTTGGCCAGGCTTTAAAAATGTTTCTGTTATTGCCATCACATCAATTGCGTGAACACATAGAAAATTAAGCAGGTCTAGTTTTTTACTTGCAATGCTGTTTGCATTCCAGTATGAAATTTTTAAATTAATTGTATTAGCCATTTCATGGGAAACAGAATTTTTGAACTATTTTAAATACAACCATGATTTGGTCTTCTTTGGATTTGTAGTTACGAAGATTAGCGAAAGTTTCTGTTATTACTAACGCCAGCTCATCTGGTCCAAACAGATCTTTTGGATCGGTGTTTGTGACAACTGCGTACGATGCCGTCTGCGGTATGCGTGTGTTGGGATTGTGTGTGATGTCGGTTCTTTGGTTGTGGGACTGGGATATTGGGTTCACGAGGGAAGGAAAGTTATTATTCGAGAACGTTACCTGTCTTGTTTGTGGCCTGTTGCTGATGATAGTTCGACGGTTTCCCTGTGTTGCTTCGTACTTTTTTCGATTAGGGCAGCCTGTGTAGTTGGCTGTGTGGTTGCCACCGCAGTTCGCACACTTTAACTTGTGCGTTTGTATTATCCCCTCCGCACACTCACTTTTTTCGATTAGGGCAGCCTGTGTAGTTGGCTGTGTGGTTGCCGCCGCAGTTCGCACACTTTAACTTGTGCGTTGGTATTATCCCATCCGCACCCTCTTTCGCTAATGGGCATGTTGGAGAAGTGTGTGATTCACCGCATTTGATACACTTAGGCTGTCTAAAACAATTGTCACCGCCGTGACCGAAACTCTGGCAATTTTTGCATTGCATCACTCCGCTTTTGTTTGAATAATACTTCCAGCTCACTTTCTGATGGTCAAGTGCAGTTATCGTGCGTAGTACTTTTAGTTCTACTGTTCCCTTTTCAAAATGTAACAAGTATGCTGCTTGTTCGTCGTAACGCTTATTTTTCATGGCTAGCTTTTTTATTGTATCTAGAGTCAGTTTCTCTTCCATTAGGTTTTTTTTCAAAGTCTCGGTCGGCATGTCGAGAAGGCCTAGAAGGACTATTTTTGTAGTTAATCCTCCTACAACTGGTAGGAATGGAAATTCAGGTTTATCTTCTTGAAGTGGCCAAGAAGTTTTTTGTAGCTCTCTATGGAATCCGTACGCACTACTATTCCTTTTAGTGTTACGTTGGTGGTGTACCGCACGACACCGGACGCAATTATTTTTTGTGTATGTCTGTAACGTTGGTGCTTGCCACGGTTATTGGTGGTGGAGGCTTCGTTGATTTCACAGTTCTTTTGTGTGTGTTCGTATTAACGTCAATTTCATCGTCGGCGATGGAATCGAGAATGCCAAACGGATTTGTATCCACTTTTTTAACCGATTTTGAAGGTTGGCTGGCCACAGATTTATGGAAAGAGCTAAGAGGCATAGTAGCAAGCCTCTTATTTGTAGGTCCTTTAGTCCGGCCCATGATGGTCCAAACTAAAGATTTTTGTTTTTTTTTCCACTCTAAGTACAATCTGTATGTGTTTGTTGCGTCACTAAAAACTGTCTGTTGTACGTCCGCTCTCAACGGAGGTGATCGTGACACTGCAGATGTTGAAAACTTTGGCCATTTAGATTCAATTTCCACTTGAATTCCATTCCAAATTCCAATTTCCATTTGAAAACCATTTACAATTATTGAAATCTTTTGTTAGGTCCGGAACCAGGTGTACAGAGCAAATTATAACCAGATCTAGAGAATTTGAAACAATTAAAAATGTTAGTAGTATTACCTCTGCAAGCTTTCCCAAATTAAAGGCCAACGGTATAGGAATACAAATTAGAAGCGATTTTGTTCTTATGAATAATTTTAAGGACCAATGGTTCTAAATTAACGATAATTATATCGTTAAATTTTTAGAAGCCAAGGAATTATCTTCACATTCGTACACCGTAGTTGGGATGCGGTTTGAGTTAAATTTTGAGTTGTTTAGGCTGTGTACAGAGGACAATAATGGGAATAATGAATTATCATCCTCTGACATTAATATTTATAAGGTAATATTTAATATTAATATTTACTCCTTGCGTCAGGATAGAGTTATGCATCAACAGCATAAAATGTAAATTAGTTGCCATAGAATTACCTTCCCAATCCCTAGCTCGCCGCCAAGTAGAACCAGCTATTCCATCAACTTTTATTGCATTCTTTCCGCTCCTCCACACTCTCCAATGCATGTAATATTCTTAACGTTGAAAATCTTATGAATAACTATTTCTTTTTTATGTTGGGTATGCATGGTAAAAATCTGATTGGGGTTTACATTTCAATATCTTGGTTTTGATTAGTTACTTTTAGTTAATGCATGATGTAATTATTTGTTCTATTTTCATACCTATTAACCCGTAGTTTAACAAAATGATGATGATGATTATTTTCTTAATTTTATTTCATAAAAAAATAACGGTAATGTACAGATTTGAAGTTCGCGCGCGTACCATCCGTTACTTAACAAGCAATCGATCTTCTCTTTTTCTTTTGTGGCCTGCTCCTAGGGAGCACGAGCAATCGATATTCTTTTCAAATCTGTACATGGGAAAGTGGTGGGACATCATCATCATTTATTATTATTATTTATTCATAATTTGTCTGCCTCGTGGCTACACAAATGTTGCTTAATGACTACTTAAATTATCTGCTAACCTAACTTAACCTAACACCTAAACCTAACTAGAAAGAAGAACGAGCACGGAAGGAAGTTAAGGACGAGTTATAATCAAAATCTTGAGCTGAGCGGTTGAAGCTACGCATAGCACGAATCAGTGGATCTTTGCGACCAGCTGCCGAGCGCCTAAATGGGACAGTCACAGGGGGGCGAGGGCGCAAGGATCGAGAGGGAACATAAAAATGGATGGAGGATAGGAGTGTTGGCGCATCTAGGTGGTCAAGAAGAAGGGAAGCGATGAAAGAGGATTGAGCAAGGAAACGACGGTCTTGCAAAGTACGCAGACCAAGTAACCGACATCTGGTCTCGTAGGAGGGGATAACAGAGGCCGAATCACCCAACAGTTTGCGGGTGGCAAACCTGGTGAAAGACCTCTGCACTCGCTCGATTCGATCAATGTGGACCTTAGCTGAAGGGGTCCAGACCACTGAGCAATACTCCAGCTATGACCTGACCAGTGAGCAAAACAGGGCCTTCAGACATAGAGGGTCCGTGAAGTCTTGAGCTACACGCTTCAAAAGACCAAGTGTTCTCCAGGAACTACCTACTACAGCGTAAATATGGTGCGCAAACGTTAGGCCCGAATCAAACCAAACACCTAGATCCTTAATGATGGATACACGATTAACATGGACGTTATCGAGAACATAAGAGTACATAACGGGAGAACGGGCACGACTAAACGAAATGGTATTACATTTATCAGGACAGAGGGTAAGGGAGTTGAGGTTACACCAAGATGAAAACCGATCAAGAATATCCTGAAGGATAGAGCAATCGGTTAATGAGGAAATGGGATAGAAAATTTTTAGGTCGTCGGCGTAGCAAAGAAAACAATTACTAGGTAACACTGAAGAAACATCGTTAATAAACAACACAAACAGCAGAGGACTGAGGACACTACCTTGCGGTACACCAGAACCGGACGAAAAAGGAGTAGAGAGGATAGATTTCACTTTGACGGAGTAGGAACGTCCTGATAAAAAGGAACGCAGCAGCGAGACAATGTGAGTATTGACTCCAAGTTGAGACAATTTATGCAGGAGTAGGGAATGGGAAACACGATCAAAAGCCGATCTAAAGTCAGTATAGATAGAATCGACTTGTGGAACTGATTCGAGTTGAGAGGAAATGAAGGATATATAACACATTAAATTGGAAGTAGTGGAACGCTTCGGGAGAAAACCATGTTGTTGAGGAATAACGATACTACGAGAGGAGTGGAGGAGGAACGTATGGAGGACGGATTCAAAAACTTTGGACATCGCACAGAGTATGGCGATTCCGCGGTAGTTAGTAATTAAAGAGGGATTGCCTTTCTTGAAGATGGGAATGAGCCAAGCTTGTTTCCAAAGACTAGGAAAGGCGTGAGAGGAGAAGGAGAAACGGAATAACTTCACAAGGAGAGGGACGAATACAGAACTACATTTTTTAAGGATAGATGAGGGAATGCCATCAGGACCAGGTGCGAACGAAAGTTTGAGCTTATTTAAGGCTCCAGCAACCGCATCAGCATCAATGAACGAGAGGTTGCTGGGGGCTGATGGGAGCGAAATGACAGGGACTGACAATGGTGAAGACAACTGTCCGCCCACCGGAGCAGCGAAATTGCTGGAGAAGTGCTCAGCGAAGAGAGCACAGATGTCGGTGTCATTCTCTGCCAAGACCGTGCCAAGGGACATAACGGAAGGGAAAGGAGAGGACTTACGCCGCTTGTTGACGTACGACCAAAAGGATCTGGGGTTAGAATGGAAGCGGATCTGTAGCCTTTGAAGATAGATAGAATATCTTGCTCGATTATAAATTGAATA
>LULA01014710.1:0-41717 GCA_002091835.1 Anopheles maculatus
AACACTGATGTTGTTGTTCTCGACGTGCAATTCAATGAAGCGATAGCCAAAAGTGGTTGGACGAGGAAGTTCTGGTACCTCGGTCAATCCCTGCCCGCTACAGTCAACGATTACACCCATATCTTCGGGGCGTATGAAACAGCGACAAGCTACCGGACAGTGACGTATTTGGGTGGATGGTGTGTCTAGATCGCACAGCAGCTCACGCGTCGGTACGTCCTTGATCAACATTCCCTGCAGGTGTTCCGGACCCTGGCAGTACAGCGAATCCGCCACCAGCTCCAGCCGATCGTAAACAGCGGTGGCCAGCTTGTTCTGTATGTACTGTGCAAATGCGTACACGATACAGTTGCAGTTCAGCGGATTATCGTTGAGCAGTATGCGTGCCCGTCCAGTTTGTTCTTCAAAGTTGCGGCGCTCCAGCAGCACCAAACGCTCCATATCGGCGAGATTGATCTCGATGATGCTGTTGTGGCGCAAATCGACCGTAATGGCTGGTGCCAGGAACTGGAGGTTCGCGTACGTTAGGCTGGTGATGTTGTTGCGGGTTAAATTGAGTCGCTGGAGTTCGTGTGTGTTGAGGAGCAGATCTCGCGGTACCGCTGTCAGCCAGTTGGAGGACAGATCGAGATCTCGCAGTTGGTGCAGATGCTGGAAGGGTGTACCGTCCTGTACGAACATACCGAACTCATCTGGTGCCGGAATCTCACTCGGTTCTTCATCGTTTGCGTTCCAGACCGCTCCTGGTAGAGTGTTGAGCGTCTCGAACGCTAGCTGATTTGATTGCAAATGGAGCGTATGTAAGGCGTTAGTGTATCGGAACGCGTGTAGTTCGATTGTGTGTAGCTGATTATGGTCAAGATATAGTTCCTTCAGCTGGTCCAATGCCTTCAGTGCGTCACTACAATAGAACGAAGAAAAAGTTTTGTTAATTTTCAACCAGATTGAATGGTTGCGTACCGGAGTGTACTTACGTGGACAGTTCTCCGATCTGATTGTGCGACAACCGGAGTGTATGCAATACAACCGTATTCCTTAGCAATCCATCCGGGAGACTAGTCAGCTGGTTGTGCTGTAGCTGCAGAATATACAATGCTTTCTGATCTCGCAGTAGATCCTCGGGTAACTGGTGAAGCTGATTGAAGGCAAAACTCAGTTGGGTGACATTCGGCGATCCGTGCAGCAGCGTACCGGGTAGGCTGGTGAGTCCCACCCGCTCCAGGTTGACCTGCTCCAGTGCTGGCAAGTTCTGTAACAGATCACGAGGTAGCGTCTCAAGTTCGACACGCTGGGACGCTAGCTTCAGCTTTCTCAGTTCACGATTGGCACGAAACAGTCCCTCTGGCAGCGTGTGGAAGTTATTGAAGCCCATTGCCAGCTCGGTCAGCCGGGGTAGATCGGCAAACAAATCGGCCGGAATAGTTTCTAGCTGATTCGCGGATAGATCCAATCGCTCCAGTTCCGGTACGCCGGTAAACACCTGGCGGCTAACTGTTCGTAGCTTGTTGTGCCACAGTGTGAGAAGTCGCAGATTTGGCAGATGGCGTAGCAAACGTGGATCTAGCTCCTCCAGACTGTTGAAGCTTAGTTCGAGTATGCGCAGTTTCGGTAGTGCATCGAAAATGGTGGGCGGAAGACGAAAGATATTGTCCCGCATGTCGAGCCAGGTTAGGTTCGGCAGATGCTCGAACAGATCCGGTCCGATATCGCTGAGCTTTGCGTTGCTGATGGCAAGCCGGTCAAGGTTTTCCAGGCCGGCAAAGTGGTGCCGCACTAGCGAGGCACTGTGTTCGTGGTTTGCGTTGTTCTTTAGCCAGAGTACCTTTACCTGCGTGGTCCCTAGGAACGATACGAGCTGCAGGATGGACTGGTGGCGTGGGAATGGACAGTCATCGATCGTTAACCGGTTCGTGTCACCGATTGCGAGCTGCGGTATCTGGTCGAAGTCAATGCGCCGGTTGCGCTGACACCGCATTTCCGCATATTGGTGCGGTTCGATGCGCAGATGTACGGTTGAGTCCGCTTCTGGGCAGTCTATCTCAGTTTCGGCCCCGGTATACGAGCGACAGGAGCAGTTCCGCAGGTCTGCCGGACAAATGCCAAAACCATCGAGTCCGAGACCACCTCGGTAACTGGTGAGAAATCCTTGACTGGGATGCAGTAGTATTTGCAGCAGGAGTAGCATCATCTGCATAGGCCATGTCCGAAGACGGGGTCTCATGCCATTCCAAGCTTTCATTTTGATCGTTCGTATTGGGACGTTTTTTTATAATGTCAGATTTTTTTTCTGTTGATCTTTCACAGTTCGGTAATTGTAGGACAAAAGGCTCTAGGTAGGTGATGGCAACCGATAATACATTTCCTCGACGTATGTGTCCAGTTCAACTACCTGTAAACATTGAGAGAAGATAAAAAAAATCCATAAAAATAAGTCCGTCGAGAGATACAACCAGTGATTGGGAAAGGTTTGTGAGTGTAGAAGCTTATAAGAACTGGACCGTTCAAAGACGTTGAGCGAGCAACTAACTGTAGCTGTCAAAATTTAATTCTACCCCTATTTAGCTTCAAAGAACCGGCCACTCAGGTGAACGTTCACTTATTGCGTTACGAGCGGTTCTGGTCCGTTTACTTCGCGCAACTGGACGGTACCATTTTGTTACGATTTCGATTTGCAGCGCTTCAGCTAACGGAGATTTCTCGTTTCTTTTACAACCTGGTCTTGGTTCAGGTTCTTGCCCTTGCTTCACCGTACCATGCAAGATGCGCGTTACATAGGACAGTGGTGTAAGTGCACGGTCAAGCGAGTTTCGTGTTAGTTTTTTTTTTGTTCTCTTCATGTGTGTTATGTTCGGTTCCGTTTCGCCGATCATGTTGTGGCCGCGCGTCGTGTAGAATTCTTAGAGGAGAATAATATCGTGACTGGTTTAGTGGGTTGTGTCGTTTCCGGACACAGGAACTGTTTGTACGGGATCCTGTTTGATGTGCTTGTAGGGTTTCCTCTGTCGTAATATCTGCCGACCAAACCTTACCGCTGCAGTATTCTATACAGATACCTCAGATAGTCGGGATCTCAAAATAGAAAATCCATCTAGTAGTGTCTTGTAATGGGTGATCATTCATGAACGTACATATACATTTTCTCACCGGGCCGGCTTTCACTCGGCAGTGAAAATGTGGAGCGAAAATCGTTTCAATGATTTCCCCGTCGCCTCGAAAAGGGGCTAATAAACGATCCGCAGTTCACCCATCTGTTACTGTACGGTGGGAAAACTCCCTATTTTCATTGTCCACTTCCGGTGGGCAAGGGACCCAACTCACCGGGCACGAAGATTGTGCATCCGAAACGAATCCCACACCCATGGGCGAGATGTGATACCCCCGATAAGGTGACTCCGCCGGCGTGTCTGTCGGGGTGTCAGCGGATCGCCTCCACCAACCCAACCCGCAAAGCAACCGAACCGTGGCCGGGAGAGTTTCGGTTAACATTGAGGAAGATGGTTCATGTTTAATTTGGGAATTTATTATCGACCCTTCAGAGGTCGATCTTTTGTTACTCTGTTTCATTCCTCCTTACTCGTTAGCTCGTTAGCTTTGCGACCGATTACAACCTTTCCAGGTGATATAATCGCACCGAAAAGTCGTCGGAGCATCCGAATCTGCTCGAATTTCGGAACGATAGGCAAGAGTGAAAGCGACAACCACATGATAGAGAATGGAAAAAAGCAAGATGGCCATACACAAGTGGAACAGTTTTTCATTCACCTTATACCCCCACTAACCTCTCATCCACCCCATTTACCACCCCTTCTCTTGGCAATTCTCTTGACCTCTTCACAAAACAAAAGGGAAAGCAAACTGAGCGGAAGGCTGCGAAAGAGAAAAAAAATATGATGAAGCTTGAGGGGGTCGATAGTTTTGTTCCATTTGTTTTCCACGGTAACCAAACCATGGGGCGGAAGGGTGCGGAGGTTGAGCCGTCTTTCAATTCAATGCCATTATTAAAACGGGGGGGTTTTGGTGGAAGGCTTTTCCACTTTGCCACTTCTTTTTTTCAGCTAACCACTGACTCTTGTTGCAGCAACAACGGTGGGAAACAAGTTTTCTTGGTGTAATGAAAGCTGCCATTTTTTGTTGTTGTTATTTGTGATTTTTTGGGTGCATGTAGATGTGTTTAAAACAGTTTAAAACTGTTTTTTTTAAATTAGATTTTAATTCACGCAAAAAGACGCATCTGGAGTGAGTAACGCCTGAAGATATGCAATATGAGCATTGTTTTGAATTTTTGGACCCAACACTAAGTCACTAACTCAATAGACTGCATACATTTTCATTAGCAGTAATTCTTATTAGATTGTATGGTCGATTTTTCAACACATTTTAAAACAACAACCAAAAATTACTTTTCCAACCCAACACTGTTCAACACGTGCCCGCTGCTCACCGGGGAAGTGCCATTTCGAGCTTAGTTTCGCTTTCGAACAGCCTTCAAGAGCCGCCCCGACGTGACATTGATTGTCAACAAAACGTTCGCCAGTTCGTGACCCGTACAAATATCACTTTCGACGTCGATCGCAACCATCAGCCGACTGCTTGGGAAAAATGGCTCCAGTTGGTTTGTGTTGTCTCTTGCTGCTGCTGTGAAGCAAACTCTTCGTTTCGTCTTCCTAAGACACCAAACACCAAAAAAAACTTCAATTATCAATTCCGCATGGGCATAACATTAAAATCTGGAAGGTCCGGAAAAGAAATCGGAAGCACCGAATGGCAAAAAAAAACAGAAAAAACATCAACATTCCCATTGATCGCGTGGTGTTTTCCCAGTTGTTTTCCCATAAGCGGAGGCGGAAAATAGATGAATTTCGTAGCATTTTGCGTACTAGTGTGGAAAGCACAACCGTATTTTTACTGGTTGTGAGCGGTTACTTCAATTTTTAAGTGGTCGAAGGCATTTTTTTTGTGTATGCAATTCCACCAGCTTTTGGTACATTGTAGTTTTCCCATTTCGATAAATCGACCCGGTGCCGGTGAATATTCGCGCCCCGCCAGGTGTTGGTGGGTCGGGTTCGTCTGCGCGAAATTAACTGTTCATGCAAAACCTTAACACTCGCTCTTCTCCCTTCCACAAAACCACACCTCCTCCACCTATCTCGCTACTCCTAAAATCGAAAAGAAAAGCACCGATAAGGTTCAATTTCCTCCCGTCAATCGATTTTCAAACCGATGGTGGTCTAATTGATTTTCCAGCACGGAAATGTTCCTCTTCGGCCTCCACTACCATTACATTCCTCAAACCAGCCATTTTTTTGTGGCTGTGTTTTGGGAGGAAAAATTGAGATTTTCTCTCCCGTTGCGTTACCCATGTTGGTATTATTGTACCGGCGCGAATGTGTATATTTCCACGGTGTTCACGGTGTTCTGTTCCGGATTTTCCCGGGAGGCCCGGCGCTGGTTCGTAGCGCAGGGACTGACTTTCCAATCACCGGTGCGGTTGTACCCCCAAACCAATTCCAAACCTTGCTGTCCTTATTCTTTGGTAGCGTTTCGTGGTAGGCAAGAGGTGAAGTAAGGAGTTGAGGTGCATTCGGTTATGGTGTAAAATAGTGAAAATGGTCGCGTTTTGTGGCACATCTTATCCGAACGGAAATGGAACACGATTAGTTATCCCATTTTCTTGCTCCGTGCTATTGTAACGAGGTTCCAAGCAAGTGTTCCAGATATCGAAGTATCAGTCGTGGGCTTTGTGATTTTTAAACATCATTAGTTAACGTGACCCGGTTACAGGGCTACGCAAACGCTCGGTTGCATACAAAGCGAACTTATTTTAGGTACGACAATTTCTGCTAATATTCCGTTGAATGATGATAGTTTGGTGCGATGTAAAACCGCTGAATTTGTGGTTAATGGAACAATTCATCCTTGATAGTTTTAGCCAGTCATGTTAAGATTCCCGTGAACCAAAGCTAAAGTCATTCCGTCCGGTAGTGGACATTGTGTTCATAAAATCAGACCGCTCTTAAAACAGGAGCAAGTATTTGTGCTACGTAGGCCCAAAAACCACGATAAGTCTTGGCCCGATATTTCTGGCTTCCTTGACTTTAATTCCCTGCATCTGGATAGTCAATCCTGCGTATGGAGGTGATACCTTTCCCTTCGTGTAAGCAACCGGCACCGGTATAACGACGTAAAGCACGTACACCTGTTTTACTATTGACGGTACCGGTTCAGAACTCATGTCGACGATAGTTCTGACATGTATTATCTCTCCTATTTCGCCTTGTTAAAATCCTGAACAATATCTTAAATGGCTTAAGTTACCCTCAATTAAATAGCAGATATCTGCATCGTAGACAGGATCCAGTCGAGTGAGACGTTTTATCTCTAAGTAATCGATGTTTTTATCTCTAAGTAATCGAAGTCACAGAAAGCTAGCAGTTGCTAGCAGGCCAAGACCTACAGAGGTTGTAGTGCCAGAGAAGAAGAAGAAGCGATGTTTTTTTTTTTAAAGTATTGTACGAGCAATTCTTCCACGATTCTTCAGTACCATTGAATTTTAAAGAGCAAATAATGCGGCATTCTTGGATACAAATGTTAACATAACATCTGCGAATCTATCCAAATCAATCTCAAAATTAATTCCAACATGCAAGCCAACAGTCGCTGAAGTTATAGAAATTTGTGTTTGCAAAGAATAAGCGTTGGGAAACTCGTATAAACGTATCTGGAACTGGAAAGAATTAGAAAAATCACCAATAAAACAAGGCACCATCGCTAGTTTTTTTTAGATTGGAACAAATTTGACTAATGAGTCTCCGCAAAACATTATCAAAATTGGGTTGGTATGGTGAGCAAACCGTGCCAGCTGATCTCACGTACGTTGCAAACGAGCTAAATGTGCTTTTGTTAGCAAAAATTTTGATTGGTCTCCGTTCCTGTTCCAGTATTATGTACACAGATACAGTCAGTTTGTTCCGGGTATTCCTCGGTGAGCGGCAAGTCCTGGGAGATACCCTGACTTTGGGTCCGTTTTTTTTACCTTCTGTTGATAGCCCTTGTTTATCATGTCGCGACGTTTGGGATAAGCTACCCATCCGTCTGTGGTGACATGTCCCAACCGTGCAGAGCGCAAAATTTGATAAACTTGCGTTGTCTCCCCATGACATACGACGACCCCTGGGGTTGATTCGGCTGGCAAAGAATTGAATAAAAGTCTGGCGCAATATGTCATCCGAATGGGGACACGCGTTGTACGCACGGTACGCAAAATATGATACCCTTCTAGACGACAAATATACACACACACACACACACACAGACATACACAAAATCAAATCTCTTCAATGTCCAACACCAGGACATACGCTGTGTTGAGTGTCTAGCTCTGGGTAACGAAGAAGCGGCGAAAAGCAAAGGGCACCCTTTTTGTGTGGAGAGCGACAGCCATCCAGCGATAATCTGCTGGCTCCGGTTCCGGTGTACAATTTCTACCTCCAAGGGTTTAGTTTCTTCTGCAGTGCTCTTTTGCTGCAGACCGTCCTGCAGGGTGCAAAAGCGCAAATGTGTGCAAATTTTTGCAGTGCGCGTGGAAGCACTGTGCACAAGCAGTGGACAATGAGCCTTTGGTGGACTATATTACTTATAAAATAAATCATGATTTTTTTGTTTGTATATTTCGGTTATATAAACCAACACACATTCGACTGGAATTTTGTGTATAATATGTGTCGGGTAACTAAAAATACGGCACCCTGCCGTCATAATGGAAATTAAATAAAATAAATAAAAAATGTGTCGGGTAACTATTTTCTGCGGTGTCAATTAAATTCCCGCAACAAAAAAACTCACATCTTTGCATGAAACTGTACCATGCAGATTAATTTTTCAACTCGCTCGGAGTTCTGGCTCTAGCCGAGAATGTGTGAATCTGCGTTATTTGAAAATACGCTTCGTTAGCAAATGCTGTTTATAACATTCCTAGAAGGTGAACAATTAGTGAAAAGTTTTCGCAGACAGCAGCAAAACCGTTCGCCCTCGCAACTTCCCTCGGTTCAGGGACTTTGCTGAACCTTATCGAATGTTGTTTATTCCCAATCAAATGTTGTAGCTTTCCGGGAAGCTACACGGTGGGTGTCATTTGAGTGGAACCTAACGTGGACTAACGCTGTGCGTGGAAATAAACATTGAAACAAAAACTTTTAAGCTCACTTGATACGTACAGAGTATATTGAGCAGTTCTTTTGCGTTGTCGATTGATTTCGAGCAGTGATCTGTACATGCCCTACACGTTAGAACGGGGTAAATTCTTTAATGTCAGCGAATCACAATAATATTGCGAGTTTTCAATTTTCTAATGTCAACATTTTTGATAAATATCAACAAATGCTAAGAGGTTCCTTTATTGATTGTTTATCTTTGTTTTTATATTCGATTGGTTATTTGTTTGAAAGAAAAAAGAAAAAAACAACGCCCAAACAAGTTTTGCACAACTCGAGGTTCCAGGTACCGATGTGCGACCGAGCCTGATGTAACAATTTAAGGTATAGAAATCTCATCCAATTTCCAATAAGGTTAAGCAATACTATCAATATTATTGGGTGGATTTAAGTTTCAAAGGTCCAAAACTATAGCTAGACAATGCTGTGTGGCCTCGATTTTTTTCAATAATATTCTCAAGACGAACTTAATTTAGCTACTCGCTTAACTCGCTTAACTACTTACTTACTTACTTATCAGGCGCTACAACCGCTTCGCGGGCTTGGCCTGGTGCAACAATCCTCGATATCGTTCACGATATAGCGTCATCGTCTGCCAATCCATTATCCTGGCCGTTCTGGCGGACGCATCAACGCCATCACTCCAGCTCAGTTTGGGCCTACCATGCTTCCTCTGTCTATGTGGACGGCCCAAAAGGACTTTACGGGATGGGTCGCCCGGTGCCATTCTCATGACATGACCAACCCGCCGGAGCGTGGCGAGCCTAATTCGCTGCACGATGGTGAGATCACCGTACAGCTCATAGAGCTCGTCATTGTAGCTCGTCAAAATCCACCAGACCAGTCGTCGTGGCACCTCTCGGATACTTGCTTCAAAACTTCACCTTTGCGAGTATATCTTCAAGTTTTTTGATGAAATTTTGTGATCTGTGCGGCTATTGAAGACTTTTACGACCGTACAACGACATCGCAATGATTTTGTCAACAGAATTATCATTTGTACCTGCCTCTACAAGGACAGCCTCTTCGAAAGAGCCGATCGTAGCACATTTAGATGTTCTTTAGTCTGGGGCGGCCCGGTGGTGTATCCGATAGCGGCGCCGGTCTTCACACGGCAGGACCGGGGTTCGAATCCCGGCGGACCGCCTCCCCGTATGCAGAACTGACTATTCTGCTACGGGTAAAACACAAGTCATAGAAAGCTAGAAATAGCAGGCCAACCTACAGAGGTTGTAGTGCCAGAGAAGAAGAAGAAGTCTAGGGGCGTTTAACGCTAACGCAAGAAGATTCCTTTAATGATTCTTAGATGTATCAGATTGCACGACATTCTTAGTCACAGTTTTAGTCACAGCATAAACTGTAGAGACTTTTTAATAATTGGTGTCCAAACGAGAGATCCTACACGCTAGGCACGCACGCAGGCAATATCCTTGGACTGGTTCTGGGCGATCATCACAACTATAGCTGTACACTATCACAAAACTTTTTTAAATTAAACATTTCGAAGTAGTAATTGTAAGGAAGTGTGAGAAAGGAGTGTAATGCCAAAAGAAGATACTGTTAACCCAGGATGACTCAATATTGAAGTTTTATCATTTCTCGCATTTTTGTGTGCTCTGCACCCTGTAAATCTTCGTTGGACAGTGGAGCGCAATTGAGGAAACAACAGCAGATTAGTTTTTGCAGAAGTCAACAGAACCGAGTTCTAGAAATGGAACTTTATGATTTGTTGCACTCTGAAGATCTAGACATACCTATGTTTTGTTAACTGAAACAACTATCCTCATAGTACGCGTTCTAAAAATGTGTTTCCCTGTTTATTATAGCTCACGTTCTTCTCATCGCTCTCTTCCTCTCAACCGTTACAACAAAATAGAAAACGGACAAGAATTGAGGTTAAAACAATGTTCATTTCAATAGCTTCAGCGTGCGTGTTTTTTCTCGTTTTTTTTGTGTTTTCCTCTGCCCGGCAAGCGAAAGCAAACCAGCAGAATATAAAGTGCATGTGCTCTGTAGAGCCATTACTCTCCCTTCGCAAACGCATTGCATTGCATCTCATATGCATCTCATCCGCGGGCTAGCTGCAGCCAACTGTTGTTGCACGTGAATAAATTGTGCGTAATTTCGCTCGGGCGGAAAATCAAGCGTGTGCCTTTTTCCGGCCGTACATCTTCACGCCTTGTTTTTGCTTTTGCTAGCACCGGCGAAGCATACCAGCGCTGCCAGTTCCGTACACATTTCATCAAAGTGCCCTGTTTTTGAAAAGGAAAAGGCAACCACTGGCAAAGAAAACTGTTTTATTTTTCGCGCTTTTTCCGTTTCGCCTTTGTGGTGCTTTTTTTTGCCAACCTGTCTGGCTGGTGAAAAAGTTTAGGTAAAACCCCGAAACTGTCAAAAGCGGTAGACGAAAGATTACGGTTCGATCGTGATTGTGGTTCGGGAAGAATTAACAAACAAAATGTACGTACGCTTGGGTTGTGACTGTGTGTGCAGTGTTTGCTACCCTGTGTCCAGTTTTATGTTCTGTTTTATAACTGCAACTCTTTCGCTGTTGTTGCTTCAAAGCGTAACAATTATCACCACACCGGCTCTCGTCGGCACGGCAATGGCGATGATGACATAATTTACTTATTTCTAATGCAAGACCACGCTGCTGCACGCTTTTGTTTTTGGGTGTAAGCTGCTCCATTCATCGTCAGCTGAATCGCATGCGCGCGCGCACACAGCAGCTTCGAAGCGCTGGAAACAGCACACCAGAAGACCATTGGCGAGTTTGGGGATTTGGTTGTGGTGGAAAATTCGCTACGGTCTGGTTAGTTTCTTTTTTCTTCTCCCGCCCCTCGGCTCCCACTCTAACTACCACCCTTCGTCGCCCCCTCGAAGTCTGCGAATCGTATCGAGAAAAGTGATCGTAAAATAAAAATGCAGGTTCCTTTACCAAAACCGTTCCTCTATTCCATACACTCTCACACACACGCATCTCTTGCATATAACAAACATTCACAGCCACTGCGCTACGAATGGGAAGGTGTAGCGTATCAGGTTGGGCATCATTTTAAGTTTTTTTTTGCGGTAACAAATCCCACGTTCGCTCGTTGGACACATTTTTGCTCGAAACCATGCGAGCGAACATGGTGCAAAGGTGATGAAAAGCCAATCTTGCCACAAAAATGCACGGTGAAAAATTCGGGTGTAAGTGCGGTTTGTTTTCATATTTTCTAGCACTCTATCTGCAAGTGTAAACTGTCCGCTAACGAGTGTACTGTTTTATGTAAGAGTGTGGCTAGGCGCTGCTCTGGTGCTTGGGCTACATAACGCAAACGAAATGTGGGTTGTTTTTTTTCGTTGCTCCTTTTGTTTCATTAGCGGCAGCTGAATGTGTCACAATTAGCTTCATCTCAATTATGACAGCTCTCGTGTAAAGCTATAAAACACCTATTTTTTTTAGATTATTAGATCCTTTTTTATTTTAGCTTAATTCTGTTTGCTTTGGAACTGTGTTTTGTATGATTTTCTTCTCAATTTTATTACTTTTTAAAAAGATTTTCATTCGTTTTAAATTTGTTTACACCTTTTATGTTAAAATATTTCATTCGTTTGTTTGCTCCACATTTTCCAATTGCTCTCTGTAATTTGCTTTCCTCTTAATTGATTTATTTTCATTCCTTTTTATTGCAAAATTGTTTTATTGTAATGTTTGTTCTGCTCATATCCACTACTTATTAAGTTTCTGGAATCAATCCGCACCCTTTTTTCGCTGTAAAATATTTCTTTTCACTGTTTTCTCCTCCGCTTGCCTAACGTGTGTAGCATTGTATACAATCATTCAAGAATGAGGTTGTCAATCATAGCGACGAGCACATTCGTAAGGATTCGCCAATCGTCTCGGCACATCGCCTGCTTGTTGTGGCTCAAAAAAAGATTATTCTTGTTTTGGGTTTTGGGGTTAAGTTACATATCTCCTTACCCCAGAGGCCTACATACACCCTTTCCTTCCGCTGTGTGATCTGTGGTTCAGAGTTTCAGTTGGCGCCAATCAATGCACCAGTTCGAAACCCACCTTTTACCTTGCAGTGACGCGTTCAAAGGTAGAGCAGATAATTAAAATAACCCTTCCTCTTAAGGGGGTGGCTAGATGTGGGTTTGTGTGTGTGTGTGTGCGAAACAGAAAAAGGTTTTGTGGGATATATATATAAACCCGATATTTTCTCCAATCGTACTTCTTCGGGAAGGAAGCAAATAAGAAGCAAGAAGAGAAAAGAAAAAAGAGAAAAAAAAACACACACAAAATCATGCAGAGCAGAAGATTTAAAGTCAGGTGGAACACATCGGTACACTCCCTCCTTCTTCCCACCCTTTCCTGTTTTCCGTAACGTAAACCGCAAGAGAGACTTGAGCGACAGGTTCGTCCGAGGCGACGAACGTGCGAAATTGACCGTGGTTTCCCGAGCCGCGATTTGGTCTAACGGTGAACATTCCCCGGGCGGTAACCATCCACTACCCATCCTCCCCGGGTGATCCCCCCATTCCCCTCTCGCTTCCTCGCTTCCTCTGCCACTCCTGTCGCGAGTGATGCTTTTGCGTGCAGGAAAATTGTTCAAACGGAGGCTCGTACGTCGGTTTTTTTTTTAATTTCTTCAGGAGCTAAGAACGAGACGCAGCAAGCGACGAAGGCAACATAATCGTACTGTGGGCGGGCATTCCGGTAGGAATGGGAGGCACAGGGTATCAGGTGGCTGTGTTGTGCTATTGCGCCAACAATGGAAATGGATTTGCGCACGCGGGAACAGCAGACAAGGAAGGTGCGAGAATGGAACAGAAAAGCAAAACAGGTCGTGGTCGTGTGTGTGTGTGTATTCTATCCTGTGCTGTTTTGGATTCGTTTGCTTCTCCTACACTTCTGTGCCATCCTTATTTTGCCGCTTCATCCCCTGCTGCTCTCAATGTGCTTCCCGCCCGGCATCAACAAACACGCCAATGTTTACTGTATACACGCTGAGCCTCTCGGGGCTCTTTTGCCATGAGGCCATGAGAAAATGTGTTGGCTGGTTCGGTTGCTACGTTCATGAGAAGCTGCGCGCACATGAAAACCGGTAAACACATGGGAAAACGCAGCACTTGAGCGATACACACTCTTCTTGGCTCACTGTGTTGTGCGTGTGTTTGGGAGGGATGTTGGATCATGCGATCGTTTGCAAACAATCACTGCTGCTGCTGCTGCACACGACGGTACCGCGCTACCGAAGGTAACCCGAACGAAAATGATGATGAACGAATGAATTAATCTTAATCCAAATCGTAGCAAAAAGACGCACAGATACAGCAAAAAAACAAGGGTCACAAACTAGCTTCAATTTCTCATAAACAACAAAGCCTCCGTTGCTGAGAACGCGATCACGATCTATCGTTTCATTTGGTGCATTATGACAGTTTGCTTCCCTTGCGAGTTTTTGTTTTGTATTTGTAAGCCCGGTCCATTACCTTCACTTACATCATAGCAGCGGTTGTTTTTTTTTCTCGTATGCGTGTGTGTGCTTGATCCAAATTTAATTAACGATACTCAGCACCACCCCAACAGTTTGTCGTTGTCAGCGCGTTCCGTTCACGGTTACATTGCTGGGCACTCGTCGCTAGGTGGCAATAATAGACACTACACTTAATCGGTTAGCCACCATTATTAGTGGTTAGATCTGGGTGTGTGCGTGTGTGTGTGGGGGGGAGAAGGCGCCCAGAGAATGGAGCAAAATGGTAACTCGCAACAGCTTGCAAAGGTGTAGAGGTTTAGTGGGCACTGGGAATGGAGAGTGCTTTTGAGTGATCCGCCTGTCAAACGTTCCTCCCGGAAGGTGGTCCAGCAGAAGAGGGTGGAAATGGTGGGCGAGAGAAAAAGAGAGATAGAGACCACACAATAGAAGGGTTCAACCAAAGCACTCAATTCCATTTAGTTGTTAAAATTAATTTTTGGCATAACCCCTTTTACCACTCCTTCCAAAAACTAGCGACAGAAAACTGTGCCGGAAAAAGCGGGATCCAGCGCCAGCACTAGTTTTAGTTTTTGGGCGCCGCGACGAAAAGGAAACGGTAAAAAGGCGAAGGGAAGGAACATGAAGCGGTTTTTGTGTGATGTTGGGTTGTGAGAGCCCATTAAAATTTACTAGACGCAAAGCACTAGCCTTACTTCATTTTGTTTTTTTTTTCTGTCTGTCTTCCCACTGGCTGTTGTTTCCATTATGTTCATGATTCCCGAATTTTCCCGCCTGTTTCGGCAGATTGTTTCCCAGATTTTGTTGCTTGGGGGGGTGGACGTGTGATTTTCTCATTTCGGCACTATTGCGAACGATTATCACCGAGTGCACTGCACGAGTGAAACGATTGACAGAGGTGTAGAATAGAGATGTGCACAATGAGTAAGAGTGAGTGAATGAGTTTAATTGGGCGGCCCGGTGGTAGATGCGACAGCGGCGCAGGTCTTCACACGGCAGGACCGGGGTTCAAGTCTCATCTGGGCCGTTCCCCCATAGTGAGGACTGACTATCCAACTATGCGGTAACAATAAGTCTAGTAAGCCAGAAATGGCAGGCATGACCTTAGAGGTCGTTAGGCCAAGAAAGAAGAAGAAGATATTTGAGATTTGAAGTAGGAATTGCACTGTCAGTTGTATGGTTGTCAGTTGTATGGTTGTTCTGTCGTCGTACCGATTGTTCTTTGAAGGCTGTAATAAAAACGCGCACTAGAAATCGGTTTTGATTTAAGCACAAGTTGTGTTTTGCAAGTGCTAGTGAGAACGGTATAGAAATTAGAATGAAACAACCGAGTTATCACCCTAGCGTTGCTAAAAATGTCTCCTTGGGAAGGAGTTGGTCACTAGTTAGAAGCGAGTGAGAGTGTGTTTGAAGTCAAAAGGAGTGAGTTTGTAGCCAAAAGGAGTGAGTTTGAAGTTTGGCTTCAAACTTGGAGTGAGATTGAAGCCAAAAGGAGCCACTAGTCGGCGCAGAGAGTGAGAGTGAGTTGAAACGTAGAAAGTAATTAAAGAATTAGTTTAGAGTACATTTTTTTTCATGAATCTTTAAAGAGTGAATCAAAGATTCAAATCCTTGTAACCACTCACTCACTCTGATTCAACTCTTCGAAAAGAGTGATTATTCTCATCTCTAGTATAGAACATTGGTTAGAGGTGATGAAAAATTGTACTGGGGAGAGATCTTGGAAAATACACCTGTAGTTTGATAGTGATTCTTGGCGCCAGGGATGGTCCGGATAAGATTCGATGCACAGTTCCGCAGGGTGTAAGATTGGATCAGCTGTCACTAGGCCACCAAACTCCTCCTACCTATGGCTATCTTATTCACCTCCTCTAGCTCTTCCGTTACTGAGTTCCTTAGCTTTATACACCCATAAAATGGTGAAAATCAGAGAATACCAACTTTGACTACCCTGCACAGCTGATGCTGTCGTTGCAGTACAAAAAAAAAAGGAAAAAATGCTTCCCCCTGGTCCGGTCCAGTGTCGGAAACAATGTATTACTTTGCTAACCATGTGCGACGGTTTCGGATTGCATCATTAGCATGCTGCCAGGTCGCAGACATTCCGGAAGGCGTCGTTCCCGTATTTTCCTTCCCAGCACACACACACAGCATATGCTTCTTGGGGCGTTCCGTATCGCGCGTGCAACAGGAAGTCATAGCAGAGAACGCTAATGGTGAGCGAATTAAGTGAGCTTAAAATCTCCGACTGTCTCCTGACGCGTTGTGCGGGTGAAGAAGCATATTGTCTGCGGAGTGTTTTCCCTTTTTTTCCTTTCCTGTGTATGCTATGCTAACCCTTCAGTCGTTCAGCAAAAGCACGCGCAGAGCACGGGCGACAAATAAAGTGACTATTTCCCGGGCCCATTTCGTACTGTTTCGGATCGCGGTTCCGAGACGATAAAGTTGGCCACGAATGCTAATCCTCACATCGGACACGCTTCTTCCGTCGTTTGTTGTCGTTTGTGTGCGGCAGTGTCAACTCGGTTGACGGTCGGATTTGCTGGACAGGAAAGAAAAATACAACCGAATAAATGATTCCCATTCCCCATAGCTGTTTTCGTGCGTGTGATCGTGTAACGCACCACAATAAATGTGCGTTAATCACCGGCCTGTAATGCTGTACACCGGAACCTGATCTGTGGTGTATTTGATTCTTAAGCAAATCACTTTAAAGTGAGCGAAGCAACTGATGGTTCTTAAAATAATATAACGCTCCCGGCGATGCGATCGCCCACAAAGGGTGTCTGATGTTAGAAGTGGTTGTGCTTAAAACACGGCAACCCATCGAACGACCAGCAACTTCCGGAACAACTTCAAAATGTGTGTGTGTGTGAGTGTGTGCAGCAGCAGTATGTCCAAGCTCTCCGAGGTGTTGGTTGGTCCGTTCCGCCCGGACGAACATTTCAACAGACTGCTTTCGCTACGAATCGACGTTTGCCGGAATCTAGCCATCCGGAACTCTACCGGGAGGGAGAGTACCTACGGTACCACACAACCACCATGAGGTAGGAGTAACCTACTGCTGCTGCTCCGGTGCCGGAATCAATTTACAAACATCCGGACATTGGGCGAATTGGGTACGTCCGTACCGAAAAACAGGAAAGGTGTACACCCGTACCCGGGATTCCACACCCGTCGTTCGAACAATAGTTTACCGGTGGGAGGAAATCGTTCTCCTTTCGATTGGTTCCGGCAAACACCACCGGAGTACCGGATGAACACCCTCCCTAATGTCGGTTGTTGGTGGAAAGTAAATCATTGCCCGGGAAATGCTGCGGTTGTCTGATGTGGTTACACCGTTGCCTTGGCGCACTGGTTCGGCCATATGCTGGGCGCAATGTCATTGAACGTTTCCCTACACACACGGGAGGAAGTTCTGAGAACGTGCAATCACCAGCACGCAAAAGGACCAAAACATTTTGATGAAGAGGACTTTGTCCACCTGCAGGTTGCACCTGTTGACATTCTGCGCAAAGTTTCCTTCCCATTTGGGAGATGCAAATAGTTGACTGCTTTACTTCGGGAGGGCGCAAGTTTGTTCTTCACAGTCATCTCGGAATGTAGCCGGGTGGCAAGAAGTTGCGGGCGTTGTTGTGAATTGTTTAACCGAGCAAGTTTTGTTTCGTTGCACACGGTACACAGCAAGCCGCACCGTCATCTAAGCGCCATCGTTTTGGTACGAAGTTTTGTGACCGCCGTACATCGCAAACTGGATGTGGCGTGTTGCAGGCCGTCCTTGGTGTTTTACGCGCAGTGCGAGAGCGAAGAACAAGCATGGAGCGAGTGCACGAAGCGCGGTAATACTTTTCGCCTTGTTCGTAATCCGTTTGTGTTTCGCACCACCACCACCACCATCACCACGGTTCAGGCAGGCTTCTGCTGTGGTTGCACTTTTACGCTGCATTCTTTCGATCAGACATTCGTGTCTGAAATGATGGGAGTTTGCGGCTCTGACTCATCCCCGTGGTTCGGCGTGTTGGGCTGCCTGTAGGCGCGCGCCTCCTGTGCTAGTTTGTGTAGCTTCTTTAGAGCCAGCTTCCCATCACATCACTCCCCGCGTTTACCGCTGGGCGATGCTTCTCGTTTTGCTTCCTATTTTTTGTACTCTCGGTGTGCTTCTTCCCGGGACAGATGCGCTCGTCGCAAAGATGAGATTGTTACCATGTGCACTGAAGAGGGGAAAACGTAACTGCACACGAGAAGGGAGGAGGCTTTAAGGTTAAGTACCTCTAAAGAGCGTAGTAAAAAAAACGTAACTGCACACGAGAAGGGAGGAGGCTTTAAGGTTAAGTACCTCTAAAGAGCGTAGTGAAGGAAGGCGCATTCTGCGGACATTCCAGCAGCTCCAAACACTCTCCTGCCCTTTGGAGGAAAAGGTTTGGAGTGTGTGTTGTTGCCTCTTTTTATTTCTTCTTACGTTCTCACTCTCCCGTTTGCTATCGTGCGCTTTAAGAAAACTTCCATACAAGAATTCCAGGCCAGCTGTCTGTGTGTGCGTCCGGATGTTTCTGGCGAATTATCGTGGCGCGCGGAACACAAGATGGCGCTCTGGAATGATGATTGTGTGGCCACAAAGTTTGTTAATACAAACCACTAACACACAAAAAAAAAACGAAGCGACAAGAAAGGAATTGTTTTATAAGATACAGTAATTTGTTTTCTTTACCCAATAAGCTCGCTTCTACGCGCCGCACCAAACGTAACTAACGACTAGCCGATGGATGGCGTTAGTAGCGTTTTAATCAAGATCTGGTTGATCTGATCACCTATAGCGTATAGAGAGACGGAGAATAGAATGACCTCTAACCCAGATGTCAAAGATGAGCGTGCGCCTGGGCTACAATTCTCTCGTGTTTAAGCTTGCCTATACCAGGCATGTTATCTTTTACCGGGATGCTAGAAGCTTGCCGTATTACCGTTGCGTAGCAAGCCATTACGAAGCAAGTAAAAGCGAACGAGACACATAAGCTCAGCGCGCATGTAAGAGGGACGCACAGCCTCTCTCTCGATCGCGGTTCTGGAGCGAAAGAGATACAAGCATGCTAGGTTGTTCTGGACAGTGGGATGGTGTCCCAAGAGTGTGGGGAGCGGCTGCAGAGAGACCAGGCCGATCCGTCATTACCACAAGACAGGAAAAAAGCTTTTAGGTTAGGTTTTGTGCGAAACATAAAAAAAATGCCCCAAACAGCATCCGACGCACATCTGTCGCCCTGTTTTTTTTTTGCTGGAGCAGATGGACGCTCTGATGATGGGGTTTGTAATTCCAACGTTTGTTTGTAAGTGGTAAAAGATCGAACAGACAAACAAAAAACAGTAATTCTTGTTCTGGTTCTGGAAATTATACCGGCGATGGTGTTTCGATGGCCAGCTGCGTTTCCCCGGCATGTGGAGACAAAACACCATCACACACATAGTAAAAGGGATTGTTTTAAAGAAAGCAAAAACATGAAACTTACCTTAATGTTGGTATATTGATTTTCGCGTGCGAAAGAACTTTTTTGTTTGATGATACGGCAGCTTGCTAAACGAACCAAAAACAAAGCGAAAAACAAGATGAAAAAAGGTGGTTGATTGAGCGCACACACTGTTGTTTTTTTATTGGCGTCTGTCGATACCGTGCGGTTTGCTTGAGTTTGGTCACGCACACACACATACACACGCATATACTGGTGATTGATCTGTATGCACTTTTTTGTTTATTGGACACCCGATCGCACGCACACCTTTTTTGGTGTATTTATACAGCGGATTGAGCTTTTTACTTCTTAACGTTTGAAACGTTGTCAATTTCTGATGTCCGATCGCGTGCGTATTTGGCAAGCCGGTGTTGAGACCATCGGTCAATCGAGCTGCTTCACAGCCGCTCGCTCGCTCTGTTGCACTGCTCTAGTGTGCGTGGTTCACTAGTTCGATTAGTGTGTTCAGCCGTTTGAAAGGACGTATGCGCTCGATCGAAGGTGATGGAAATTGAGCTGTCAAATCCACCAACTGGCCCAAAGGAAGGAGAACCTTTTTTTATTCCCCGGGTGGGGAAGTTTACCGCACTGAGGGGCCAGTATTTCCAATTTTCTGCACACCTCTGAGTAGTGTGTGTGTGTGTGCTTTTTTACTTTCTTTTCTTTTTTGGTTAGAGAATAACCAAATGATGTCGTTTTTGTTGACGTTTTGTGGTTGCTTTTTGCGTGTCACTTTTAATTTAACTTGCTGATGTGGGACTCGGTTCGCTCGGTTTTTGCCTATTTTCGATCCACAAGAGTGAAAATGTTCGATCGTTTGTGTAAAGGAGCTAGTGGGAGTTTTTTTATTTTACTGTTGTTATTTGGTTTTCGTTTAATCGTTTTCTGCGTGTGCTGTTTGTTTGGGTTTGTTGTGGAGCCCTTTTTCGACAGTCGCACAGTGCTGACGAGCGTTGATGTAGTACTGCACGAAAATCGACCCAACTCCGGTGCGTGTGTGTGTGTTTTAGCAGGGGTGTCAGTGCGTTGACTCGAGGTGTGTAGCCAAGGTTTGGAGTTTGATTGGTGTTCGATTGGATGGTGGGCCCCCGGAAAGAAGGGGATGTATTAGGCATTGGTTCCACCTCTGGTTCTGGTTCCACTCACTGCTCCCCGTGCCCAATGCAATCGAAAATATATCTATCGGTAACGAACACGCAATACAAACACAAGCCCTGAAACGGTAACCTAACGTACAGGTGTGCACCACGGTACACGTTGCGAAGGCAAAAGGATATTTGTTTGTATTCGTCGACACGCACACGCGTTTTGTTTTTCTTTCGGGTTGTCCTAGAACCACTTTTTCCAAGCACCCCGAGGATGAAAGGACACCCTCGCATGTACACCTTTTAGCACACAGTAGTTAATACCCAATCGGGTGACCAGTGTAAACAATTAGGCGCCACACATGCACAACACTAAACTGGTGTTCCGTTCACAGATACAAAGCACACTAAAGCTAGACTAGACACTTCTCCGAAGCCGCAGCACTCTGCCCCGAAAAAACAGTACATTTTTCGATCAACTATTTTTAATGGAAAAAGTTTTAACACTACTTAAATAAGTTTTAGAAATAAGCGGCTTGCCTTGGTGGTTTTTATTCCCACCGCGTGTAACGTCACGCAAGAGAGCAACAGATAGCTACAGACACGAAACAACTGCAGTACACAAACCCGAACCTTTGCACACAATCCTTCACGGTGAGCGTCTACCGAACGAATGAAGCACCTCGAATCCTCCACGGTAAGCGGGCACTTTTCCGTCTGCAGACTGGCAACACCACAGGAACCGGCACTGGAAGTAAGCGACCGACCAGTTCTTCGCGCGATGGAAGTGGTCACTCAGTGGTTGCGTGAGTGCCAGGGCTCGTGATCGTGTCGACGGATTTTTATACAGTGCTTGACAAATATTTTCGACGTCTTACTTTTGTTTTGTTGGCTGTGAACATGTTCAAGAAAGAGAACAAATCGCTTTCTAAGCTGTATTATATGGAAGAAAAAAAATTATTCGTAGAGAAACAAAGCAAAGCAAATATTCTAAAGAAAAACATTTTCTGCAACTCACTACAATTATAAGCTGATTTGTAAAAAATATGTTTGGAAAGCTTTGATACATCTTTTTCTTAAATTGCACAAAACGGAATTATTTTGAACGACAACAAAACGTACGCGTCTTCCGTACCGTGCGATGGTCACACGAGACGTACGCGAGGTCGCCGGGTATCTACTGGTATTCCCCGATATACGCCATACTCGATATACGCGATTTCGCTATACGCTATCTTTTCAAAACTGATATTTCATTTCATTTACTGCAACTGGTTCAATTCTTCCTAACGAATTTTGTCATACTTCCAGTATGAGTTGGCATGTCATGAAGTATTCAGCATGCTTGTATAAATTAAATAACATACAACTTGAACATACAAAGAAGCAACTTCAAAGAATTTTCTTCAAAGCCGGTCGTAACACTTTTCAATCTAGCTTTTGCAACAATTTTACACGCTAAAATATAACTGAAATGGCTTCGACTATTAATAAAAAAACGAATTACGAATGCAGACAAATTAGCGATGATCCGCATGCATGAAGAAGGACACGATTTTGCAATGATAGGGCAGCAAACTAAACGACCCCAATCAACCGTGAGCACCATCATCAAAACCAAAGACCAAGTTCTACATTCAGCAAATACCTCGGGAACTCGGAAACGAGACGGCTTGATTGAATAAATGGAGAAGCTTTTAACAATATGGATTGACATGAGCGCGGAACTCATCTCGGCTGACTGGAAAGCATGCGAAGGTGAAGAACTGTACCGAATCGAATAGCATCTTCCGTGTGTATGGGCGTGCGTGTGTTTCGAACGAATGCAACCAAGATGCAACTCAAGCTTCTTCAATATGCAATGAACAAGAATCTGTAATCCCTACTAGGGTGTACGTGTACAAGGGTTTTGTCGACAGAGGATGGGAATCGAGGGAAATTATTTTTAAATCCAAACCTAGCTCGTCGGTTCTGTGCGTGTGTTTTCATTTGTTTTCAGTGTGTTGCCTGAAGATTTTTCTTCTTCAAGAGTTGGAGATTATGCGCTGCATCTGGCATGATTTGCAAGATGTTGAAAACACATGTTTTTCCTTTCTACTTCCTTCTCCTATTATTATGTAAAAAATTCGAGTGGATCTGAAGTACTTCCAGCCTCGATAACCTTTTGCTTGCAATGCAGATAGCTTTCTAAGGCGGAAATGATTGTTTGTGTTGGAAATTGTGTTTAGCTCAACATGCCGCAATATGCGCTTTGTACCTGAGCTCTAGTGTCAGTCCTGATAAAACATGCAAGAAAGACATTTCTTTTTCTGGTGGGAAGAATTTTGAAAGTAGCCTCATTGCTGGCGTGCTGTAGCGTCTAGACATTCTAGACAATATGTCAGCGATCGGAAGTGGTGTGCCTGCGACCGGATGTGGTTTCGAGTTTCTACGCGACGCGCTCTGGTAGGTGTGAACACCGGCGAATGCCACCCAAGACGTTCATAATTATCCTGCAGCAGGGCAGAACGAAGTTCCAAAACATAAATGTAAGCAACCGTCTCCTAAACCGTCTTTTCGTTCCTCTTGGCATCAGCGGGAACGTATACTGGCGTCGTAGCGCAATAATGACGATTAAGACACATTCGCCGTAATTACCGGCTAGGGACAAAAGCTTATGGCACCCCGAAAAACCGTGTGCCTCTTTGCCCAAGAGGTACTTGGCGGCGCTTTAACAAGCGTGTCCTGCTGGTAAGCAAGGCTTTCGTCTGTCGTTTTGCCTTTACAACTTCATCATCAGCAGCAGCAGGCCTGTTTGTTCGGTCGGCTTGGCCTGCTCGGTTCGCTCCTCGAGGTCCTCCGCGGCGAAGGAAGAAAGGATAAGGAAGTGCAAGGGACAAGAAAAAGTAAGGACTATAAAGAAGGAAGGAGATGAAAAAAAGGGAAGGTGAGGATAAAAATAAACAGAAAAATAATAATGATAATAAAATCATTCGCCCCGGTGTTTGTTTGTGTGTGTGTGTATGTGTGAGTGTGGCTCGGTTGCTGAGAACCTTTTCTGTGGGCTGGAAATGCAAAGAGCAAGTAGAAGATTTGTGTATCCTGTGGCTTCGGTTTGCATCATAGGCTAAGATTCCCATAGGCGCAACTGAAAAGGGATTGGAAAGATCTTAATGTATGAAAGCGATTTCTTGTAGGGTTTTTTTCTCGTTTGCTGGTTTAAAATATTAAGCAAACTAATGTTAATATACGGTTTTCTATAAACTTACCATTTACGCTAAAACAGTTAATTTTTTACCGTGTAAGTTTCATAAAAAACATTTTAAGAATTTTACAACTTTTTGTATCTTAAGTTTTAAAAGTGGCTACTCTTCGCTGTAGAGTAACCCTGCAGCAGTAGAATGGTGCATTTTAGGTGTTAGCAGAGGGAAAATTATGATGATGTTGGCCTTAAACCAAAAAAAAAAGGAACAAATAACAGGAAAACAATGGAAGAAGGTTTAGACGCTGCAGTTGTTGCTGCTTCAGTCATGTGGAATGATGCGCGGCGACCTTTTCTAGTCCTTCCAGTTTAGGCGTCCGTCTCACAGTCCTAGAAGGAACAGGTATACTGCAGCTGCATACATGTTGTGTTTTGTAAAAAAAAGGCTTACACTCACACAAATACTTGCGTATTTTTTTTTTCTTTTTACGATGAAGTATCAGATTGTTACAAAGCTTTAAAGCACCTATCACAGCACAAGGCAGAACTGTATTCTCTTCTTTAGAACTGTAAAAAAAGTGAATTTAGTTTAGTTTAGTTTAGTTTAAAAGACTACAAAAAAAACCTCAAAGAATCAAGAACTCCACTTTCTTTAGTTTTTTTACCAGCTTCGGTGAGTAATTATGGCAAATGTGCAACAAAATGGAACCCCTTTTGAAAACTACACTACCACAGGACCACTCGACGAACATCACCAAAATGTCAACGCACACGCTCCCTTAGTGTGCGTCGAGTGGTTCGTATTGAAAGCTGTATATGATGCATTACCGTGTCTGGTGCGGGGATATTTGTTGCTTTGCTGCTTAAAAAACAAAACACAGCATCACCATAATGATGATGATCATCAGCAGCAATGCTGTGATGCATGATGTTTGTTGCATACCATTCTTGGTTGACACTGTTGTGTGAGCTGCAGGAGCCTGGGCAGGTCGAGTGCATAATGGTTCCTGCTTATTAAGACACAATTCTAACGATTCTTTTGTATTGCCGGGGTATTGTTTTTTTTTTGTATGAATTAGGATTCAGTTTTCTTTTAGCCAAGTGTAACGAAAACGTACTTTTATCATGCAGTTTGCATAACTGCAGGCGCGTAGTGACACAGATTGTTTGTTACGCGAATAGAAACGTGATAGAAATCAGTTCTTTATGTGATGTGTAATTGTTTAGGTAGAAACTTATCTATCATTACACCGACATGAAAATAAACAACTCTGTAAAGAGTTTGTTTAAAAATTACTAAATCACTACATTGAAGTGGTACATTAACTCATTAAAAAGGAATTAGGAGTTGGTTGCCTGGCATGGTTGTATCCATCATATTTACAGCTCTTCGTAACAAACGTACGTGTTACACCGGGACTCAACGCAGTGTGGTGCTTTGTCGGCAAGTCCTGGTGCTTCAATTGGTTCCGCTCAAGATGTCTTCATCTCTACCTGGGATGCCGCCATTGTTTAATGGATTCTCGTACCAGTGAACACATCCGTCAGGTGGTTCGGTTGATGCAAGACCGCCGACAACGATGCGATGATGAAGCGTTCCTCCCTACGCTCAGCCATCTCGAGGACCCTTTTGTTGGTCGGGCCCGAGGGATTAACGAAGAAACGGTCCTGATTAGCACACACCATGCTTTCCTGTTCCCATGTTTTGCACATTGGTTTGTGATGCTTGCACATGTGTACGATCGGGCCCTGTTCCTTGTGGATAAATAATAAAAATAAGGAAATATAACCTTTTTTTTTCGTAAAATAGAAAAACTTTCCTTCACAAGCACACACACGCACACACTCTATAATAGGCATACAGATACCATGAATTGTGATGCGAAATTATGCTCCAGGGAATATGCTAACAGTCCCCCCCCCCAAATACACGCCGGTCGATCTAACTCCCGAAACGCACCAGCAGTTAAGCGTGCAAAAATGTTTGGCTCTCTTTTTCCGAAGGGTAGCGCTTCTTCAGTTTTCCTCTACTTTCTCACTGACACAGTGTGTGGGCACAAATAAAACTATTAAAAATGGAAAAGCAACTCAAGCTCGAGATATCAGCGGGGAAGTTGCGATAGAGGGAAAGAACGCGCGGGATGAAGATATTGTTTTCCCCGGCACACTGGTTAGAAGCACTAGGGGGTGCTGGTTCGCATTGTTTGACTGCGTTTGAATGGATGTTCTAATGCTCTATATGGCTACGCTAGAGATGCTATGGATGGGTTAGCGGTCGGAAGGGGTTTGCACAGTAGAAGCTGAGGAGGATGAGCGTGTGCAAGAGACGTGGCAGAGTGGCTGCTAAAGTAATACGGAAAGTGGGAAAAAATGATGCACGTGCACGCGGCGTCCCAAATGGCACGGCCGCGCACCATTCCCGAGTTTTCTCGGCCGTGTTTTTCCCGCTGGTTGCAGCGAGAGGAGGAGGGGACGGGTGGGGCTAGATGTGGAAGGATATAGTGCGAGCTAATGCAGGGATTATTATCGGAGGTTAGCCACGGGGAAACCAATTAGAGGCTGTTGTGATCGTACCCGCGCGCCTACTGCTCACTTAAGGCCCGTTTACACGGTACGCCTCAAAATTGCAACTTCCTGCTTCTATGCTACAATTACTACCCTGTTGTAAGTGATTGTCAGCTGTGAAAGAAACACAATGTTTTGTGTGCCCCTTTACGCCGCCTTACCGGCATGCAATTTCTGCTCGACACCTGTCATCGGAAGGGATTTGAAACGCTGTCCAATGACAACATGACGCCAGCTGTCGCAGTACCGCTAGCTGTCAGCTTTTGTTTTTATCTTGATTAGTTTGTGATGTTGCAGTGAAAATCAAACGGAGAAAAAAAAAACGAAAACAAAAACCGTGTAACTGTGCCTGCATCTCGTACCTCCGTTTGCACCATGTCTTTCTCGCATGCTCTGGAAAGGGGCGATTCGCGTCCTCGTCCTATGTCCTCGCTCCAGATCAAACCGATCAAGTACTCGGGATGGTGTGTAAGCGGTTGTGTGCGGATGAGAGAGGGCGCCTGGAAAATTTCACTAAAAGGCTCCTAATTGAAACGGCCCTTACAGAAACACGGGACACATGACGGGGAAACCGGGCAACGACATGTTAACCGTGCGACGGGTTTTCCAAAACAGAAAACTTCAACCCTGAAGATTTCCGACCCGGATGGGTCTCTACCCCCTTTTTGTGTGCTGGTGTTACACTCAAGGGAGTTTTCGTTTCTTTTTTACGTGCTTCCCGGCTGACTGTAAGGCGTTGGGAGTGTGTCTTGCCGGTGCTTGGGTGTCATAAATCCAGACTCCAGTTTATGTAGCCTCTTAAAGCGCGTAGTATGCGTCTTCTTTTCCCGGCGACGATTCTAGAACAGACATCCGGTAATGTAAGCAAATGAATGTGCAACCCGTGTACGGGATTGTGTTGTTGTGAAGAAATATGCGTCCGCCAGCAAATGGCTCCGACAAGTGCTAGTCTGCTGCCATAAATTTGCGCTGGTTATGCGCCAACTTTTAAAACCACAATGTGCCCCCACAACACAGAGCCATCTGCATCTGTAACGAAGCGAATTTGATTCCAATAATAAAATAGTGAATTACTTTCCTACTATTCGAATGCACAGTGCGTTGCAGTGAATGTGCGATCGTAAATGATGGTTATGAACCGGGGTTTCCTGTTGACTTCGCACGAAGTTCGCTTACGCTTACGGACAAAAATCGCCGAAATAGATGAATCCTACATCCATCCGACAGCTACAGCTACACAAATCAAATAAAAAATTTCATTCGCATCTTCATGTTGCACCCACACGACCTCCGGTACGTGTCCGCTTTGCCTGGGGACGTGTCAAAATACAAAAGGAAAAGTAAAATTAAAGCGCCCATGACCCGATGGCGGCGAATGCCTGTGCACACAAAATTCTTTCCGCCGGTAACCGCGTACGGAAAATAGGAAGGGGGAAATCCCAATGTTATCTGCTTCATTTGGGTTTCGGCACGATTCTCGAATTTTATGTGTACCATGGGTGTACCGTCTTCACGCTTCCCCTCGGGGCTTAGTGTGTGCCCGAGATGAATGCCTGCATTTGGTGCATCTTGACATTCTTTGCATACATTATCGGAACTCTCGCTCACTAGCAGCATGCCTTTTCTCTTTTACTCTACACACATATATCTTTTTTTTCCATCTTCGCGTTTTGCGCTCCATGGAAGAATCACATGAACGTGACTCATCTTTTCCGTCGTCCAGTCCAGCGGGATCCGGAAGGACCACACTCCTACTGGACGAAACGGTTGGGAGCGCTGTTTGGAGGACAATTTATGACCACTTCCAGCGCTCTTTTATCTGATTTATCATACCAGCCCGGTATGAACAGTGAAATAGTGACCGGACGGAATTGGTGCGAAAGTGGGTCCGTATATTTTCTTTTTCGGGAAGACAGGATGATATCTGGAGAGATGAGCAGCAAGACAAATTTGGATTTTTGCTCACCTCAAACGAAAAAAAATAAATCATTGAACTGAAAGGAAGCATAGTAGGTTTACGAAATTTTGACAGCTGTTCTTAGTCTCAATGTCTCAATTGTGCAAGAGCTGTTCTTAGCTTTCACGCTCTTAAGAAATCGCGCGAATCTCACACGTCTGGTACTACCCAGTTTTTCATCTTCTCTTAGGTTGAAGGTGAAGAAAAATACAAACGTACATGTTTAGTAACGCATTTCTATCGCCTTCAAAGTCTCTGTAATCACAAAAAAAAACTCTACCGCCTGTAGCGCTGCACCATTGCATCGCCATCGGGTAGTGGCGATGCAAATATGTTTTGGGAAATCCCTTTTCGGTTAACTATAAAACCAGAGGTCGCCGTTTGTCCACAATCCACAGACCGTGTAGGCCAAACGTGTACACCGGAGAAGGCAATTTGTTTGTTTTGACACGTTTGTTGTAATGGCACGATCACGTCTAATCGGCACGTCATCGATACGGTTGCTGGGCATAGGAAAACGTGACATCGGCATGTCCTTGGCAAGGGACTCAATATGGTTCTCACGGGTTTGCGAAACCAGATTTTTGGAAGGATGATAGGCCGTGCTCGTAAACAATTACCCACCAAGAAAGAGAGTGAGAGAGAGACAGAGACGGCAACTCTCAAAGCAATTCCATCCAATGTCGGAGTTGGGTGCAATAATAGAGATGAATGCCTGCATTTGGTGCATCTTGACATTCTTTGCATACATTATCGGAACTCTCGCTCACTAGCAGCATGCCTTTTCTCTTTTACTCTACACACATATATCTTTTTTTTCCATCTTCGCGTTTTGCGCTCCATGGAAGAATCACATGAACGTGACTCATCTTTTCCGTCGTCCAGTCCAGCGGGATCCGGAAGGACCACACTCCTACTGGACGAAACGGTTGGGAGCGCTGTTTGGAGGACAATTTATGACCACTTCCAGCGCTCTTTTATCTGATTTATCATACCAGCCCGGTATGAACAGTGAAATAGTGACCGGACGGAATTGGTGCGAAAGTGGGTCCGTATATTTTCTTTTTCGGGAAGACAGGATGATATCTGGAGAGATGAGCAGCAAGACAAATTTGGATTTTTGCTCACCTCAAACGAAAAAAAATAAATCATTGAACTGAAAGGAAGCATAGTAGGTTTACGAAATTTTGACAGCTGTTCTTAGTCTCAATGTCTCAATTGTGCAAGAGCTGTTCTTAGCTTTCACGCTCTTAAGAAATCGCGCGAATCTCACACGTCTGGTACTACCCAGTTTTTCATCTTCTCTTAGGTTGAAGGTGAAGAAAAATACAAACGTACATGTTTAGTAACGCATTTCTATCGCCTTCAAAGTCTCTGTAATCACAAAAAAAAACTCTACCGCCTGTAGCGCTGCACCATTGCATCGCCATCGGGTAGTGGCGATGCAAATATGTTTTGGGAAATCCCTTTTCGGTTAACTATAAAACCAGAGGTCGCCGTTTGTCCACAATCCACAGACCGTGTAGGCCAAACGTGTACACCGGAGAAGGCAATTTGTTTGTTTTGACACGTTTGTTGTAATGGCACGATCACGTCTAATCGGCACGTCATCGATACGGTTGCTGGGCATAGGAAAACGTGACATCGGCATGTCCTTGGCAAGGGACTCAATATGGTTCTCACGGGTTTGCGAAACCAGATTTTTGGAAGGATGATAGGCCGTGCTCGTAAACAATTACCCACCAAGAAAGAGAGTGAGAGAGAGACAGAGACGGCAACTCTCAAAGCAATTCCATCCAATGTCGGAGTTGGGTGCAATAATAGGATATGACCGCGATGACAATTGCCGAAGCTCTGGTATCTGGATGGATATCTCGATTTGGTGTTCCTTCTTTCATAACTTCCGACCAAGGACGCCAATTCGAGTCATCGCTGTTCGCTGAACTGACTCGTTTGCTCGGATCCAGCCACCTACGCACGACTGCGTACCACCCACAGTCGAATGGAATCATCGAACGATGGCATAGGACCCTAAAGTCGTCGATCCTTTGCCATGATACCGAACACTGGAGCGAGCACCTGCCGATGATCTTACTGGGACTACGATCGGCCTACAAGGAGGACATAAAAGCGTCGGCGGCCGAGATGGTATATGGTACAACGCTTCGAATACCATCTGAGTTTTTTGTTAGCAACCCGACCAACCCGAACGAAGCTGAATTTGTCGCCAAACTTCGAAGGACTATGCGTGATCTTCGCCCCCAGCCAACTGCCTGGCATGGAAATCGAAACGTTTTCGTTCACCAGAACCTGCGGACGTGCAGAAATGTTTTCGTGCGGAACGATTCGGTACGACCATCTTTATCACCTCCGTACGAAGGACCATTCGAGGTGGTCAGCCGAGCCGACAAATTTTTCACGCTGAAAATCCGAGGCCGTACAGTCAACGTTTCGGTGGACCGTTTGAAACCAGCATTCGCGCTAGAGGACCAGCAAAACAACCCGGTATCAGCTGACACAACTCCTGTTATAAAATCCCCGACTAGAGTCACTCGTTCGGGCCGACGAGTTATAATTCCCGTGAGGTATCACTAAAAGGTAATCTAGTCTAGGAGGGGAGTACTGTGGCAGCCGTATCCTTTTGTGCACCGTACTGTACCACACGTTACACGATACACGACACGATACACAACACGATGTATGATACACGCAGGATACACGATACACGCTACACACTACGCGCTACATCTAATCACATTACACTACTACAATCTTATAATTTTAAGGTAATGATTATTGTAATAAATTCGTTTTAGTCTTATCTCGTCACTCAAACCGATCGGTCTTAAACGCTCTACCAAAAACGAAAGAACGCGCTAAATATCTTTTTTTCCATCTTCACGTTTTGCGCTCCATGGAAGAATCACATGAACGTGACTCATCTTTTCCGTCGTCCAGTCCAGCGGGATCCGGAAGGACCACACTCCTACTGGACGAAACGGTTGGGAGCGCTGTTTGGAGGACAATTTATGACCACTTCCAGCGCTCTTTTATCTGATTTATCATACCAGCCCGGTATGAACAGTGAAATAGTGACCGGACGGAATTGGTGCGAAAGTGGGTCCGTATATTTTCTTTTTCGGGAAGACAGGATGATATCTGGAGAGATGAGCAGCAAGACAAATTTTGATTTTTGCTCACCTCAAACGAAAAAAAATAAATCATTGAACTGAAAGGATAGTAGGTTTACGAAATTTTGACAGCTGTTCTTAGTCTCAATGTCTCAATTGTGCAAGAGCTGTTCTTAGCTTTCACGCTCTTAAGAAATCGCGCGAATCTCACACGTCTGGTACTACCCAGTTTTTCATCTTCTCTTAGGTTGAAGGTGAAGAAAAATACAAACGTACATGTTTAGTAACGCATTTCTATCGCCTTCAAAGTCTCTGTAATCACAAAAAAAAACTCTACCGCCTGTAGCGCTGCACCATTGCATCGCCATCGGGTAGTGGCGATGCAAATATGTTTTGGGAAATCCCTTTTCGGTTAACTATAAAACCAGAGGTCGCCGTTTGTCCACAATCCACAGACCGGGTAGGCCAAACGTGTACACCGGAGAAGGTAATTTGTTTGTTTTGACACGTTCATTGCAATGGCACGATCACGTCTAATCGGCACGTCATCGATACGGTTGCTGGGCATAGGAAAACGTGACATCGGCATGTCCTTGGCAAGGGACTCAATATGGTTCTCACGGGTTTGCGAAACCAGATTTTTGGAAGGATGATAGGCCGTGTCCGTAAACAATTACACACCAAGAAAGAGAGTGTGAGAGAGAGAGAGAGAGACGGCAACTTTCAAAGCAGTTCCATCCAGTGTCGGAGTTGGGTGCAATAATAGTTACGTGGTAAACGGCAAACTGTATCCGTTACGAAGGTTGAGATTTTGTGCGATATCCTGTCATTCCCACGCATAGGCAAAATGTACCGCAGGGCGGTTTATCGGTTTGTGGCAGTTCGAGCAGGATGTTTACCTGGATAGTTAGCAGCCGGAACATTGGAGAAGGAGAAACTTGATTATAATTCACTTGCATCACTAGTCCATGGGGTCTGGGTAACCCATGTCTGTGTTGGATTGTTTGTAGTTATCTACTTTTTTGTGTTGACAATGTTACCTTACTTAGTCACACAGATGTAACGCTTTGTAACGTTCACAAATGTTAATAGTGATTCGAATGTCTTGGGGACCTATATTCTTGAAGCCTGAAAATGAAAAACCTATATTCTTGACGCGAAAAATCCTTTCTATAAGGCAATGTGTTGACTAGTGATGTGCCTAATGAATCTTACCAAAAGAGTCATTCATATGAATGTCATTCAATTCATGAGTCGACTCCAAAAAGATTAATGAATCCACAAAGATTTATGAATCCTCAAAGATTCATGTATCCTCAAAGATTCATATATCCTCAAAGATTCATGAATCCTCATAGATTCATGAATCCTCAAAAATTCGTATATTCTCAAAGATTCATGACTTTACACATTCTTTGCGCTTCTTGACTTCTATTTTAACTCGTTCGTAGATAATAATCGATATGATCATGATAAATGGTTTTTTTTTTCTTTATAATTATTATAAATATAAGTTTACTAATATTTATAGATTGAACTTTAGTTTGGGGAAATGAATATGCATTCCCGGCGGATCATCCTTTTAACATCCCGCAAAAAACATTCATAAAAAATCATTTGATGAATTTTTGGGGATTCATGAATCTTTGTGGATTCATGAATCTTTATAATAGAGATTCAGAGTCATTCATTCAGTTCAAAGATTCATTCAGATTCATGAATCAGATTTAGCCAACACTAGTGTTGACCTTTTCATCAAGTGAGCAGTAAGCGTTCAAAACGATAAAGGATAACACCTTTTTCAACCTTCATTTAACTTCAAGTCTGCGTTTAATAAACTCTCTTTATGAATTCAATAAAAGAAAACGCTCATCTGGTTATATTTTCTTCCTGTGTTGTATTATATCAAACACACACACACACACACAGAGTAAAAAGCATTTAGCCGTAGTTTGCAGATCACTGCACCGACGTCTGGTTCGTTTCCGTTTGTTTGGGCTGAGCTTCGATTTGTTTGCCACACTCGCCCGGAAGCGTCGAAACCTCCGCGGCCTTTCGGGCATTTCGGTTAAGTGGATCCGTTTATCGGGTAGTAACGCTGTACGCACGCACGAGCACACAGCCCCGTTATAGCTGGAGGTTAGGAATGGGGGAACGAAAACCAGAAGGAAACCCGCCAGCCCCGGTAGAACGGTAGGGGAATAGGTCACGAGCCAATCCAGCCACCCAAGGCAGGTCTGATGCGTCTGACAATGACGGCGGTTTTAAGGGCTTAAGAGTAGGAAATTTTCTACCCACCAAACCGGAGTTGGGATTTGTTTTGGATACGCATTCGCTTATCCAAGCAGTAATGTACTTTAAAAAATAGGGAATCTAAGATAAAATTAGATCCGCGTTTTGCCGCACCAGCGGTGGCGTCGTCCATTATCATCCTCATTAAGAGTGCGCGACTAGTCTGCCGTTCCACTGCGGTGTGTATCGTGTGTTTTGTTGTTGTTTTTTGGTTCTTCTTCCCTCTCACATCTTTTCCATGCGGTGTGACACACCCGGTTCGATGCTGTTCGATGCATTTTGGTGCCCCTTCTCAACGTTTTCGTGTTGTTTGGTGCGTTTGTTCCCTAATATACCACCGGCATTCTGTTGGTTTTTATAACCATCACTACTACGGTTGCGGTAAGACGATGTTCCCTTTTTTTTCCTATATTTATTTTGACAGTTATGAGTTTTCCTATCTCTTTTGTTGATTGTATGGAGGGGAAAACATTGAAGAACCAATTTCACTAATCAGTATCAACGATACGTTTCAAAATAATACCCTATTTAGAAATAATGTATGGAAGGTAAATAAATCTCTCAAAACGAACGATGAAACCAACATGCATAAAACCTTAGTGTCGCGGAAGAAGATAGTACATAGTTTAAGTAACAGGTAAAAGGTAACAGGTTAGTGCTTCTCTTCTTCTTCCTTGGCACTACAACCTCGTGAGGTCTTGGCCTGCCAGCTATTGCTTGCTTTCTGTGACTAAGTTTTACCCGTAGCTGGATAGTCCAGTCCTGCGTACGGGGAGGCGGTCCGCTGGGATTCGAACCCCGGTCCTGCCGTGTGAAGACCGGCGCCGCTATCGGATGTACCACCGGGCCGTCCCGAAGGTTAGTGCTTAGTAACAGGTAAAGTCACACGACTTATCAATACGGCTGCTAGAGGAAATCACAATTGCGATCCTATCGCTTCCAGTACCTCTTTTGCACGAATTCGCCGTAGCAAAATGTAGGTTAAGCGATCGTAATTTAATGCTGATCAATAAAAGGGAGCGAAACAGAATGATGGAAGTGTTATTTTCGATTGGCTTATACAATGGTGCCAATCGGCGGGTGGTTTCATATGCACGTTAATCCAGCAGCAAAACATGATAATGGTTGAGTGCCGAAGGGGTTTATAATTTATATGATTTTCTTATCACGCAAAATAAAACTGCGAGATTGGGAATTCATTGTTCAGATTGAGGATAACACAACAACAGTTTTAGAACGTGTTATGTAGCGTATTTATTATAAGACAATATCACATCGTTGTGGATTTACCACTTCAAATCGCTTTCACAATTTAAAGCATAAAACTAAAGATCAAAACAAACACACTCATTCACGCATGCACAGCAATGATTCTATGTTTATGTGCGCAACGTTTCCACATTCTCCACATGCGTTCCTTAGGCATTGTTATACGTACAGTGACGGTCAAAACAATAAGCACACTCTAGCACATATTTTTGAAACTACTGCCTTTGATACTCAATACAGGTATAACCGTATCAAAATATGGTACAAGCGTTAACATCCACTTAACTTTCTATCGCTTTTTTTGGTTTTCGTTCAGAAATTATAGACTCATTGTTTTACAATGCATTACTTGCATACTTGCTTATCAGGCGTTACAACTGCATCGCGCTATCGCGTCCGCCACATAATTTCTCGATACCGCTTACGGTCTAGCGTCGTTGCTCATCAACTCCGTCTCGATTTGAGCCTATCATGCTTCCTCTACCCATGTAGACGACTTTAAAAGACTTTATCGGCTGGATTGTCCGGTGCAATTCTCATGACATGGGCAGTCCACTGGAGCCTGACAAATGTAGTTCGCTTCACGATGGTAGTATGAACGTACAGCTCGTAGAACTCGTGATAGTAGCGGTTCCTCTATTTTCCTTTCACACACACGGGATCAAAAATTCTTCTGAGCATCGTCCTTGCGAATGCGTCTTTTGTCAGGGGTTTCGTCAGTTTTGGACAAAGTGCGTATCTCAGAGGCGTATGTGAGTACTGGAACTAGTGCCAACATCGTCCGTCTGGACAAGTCCTCAAGCTGTAGTATAACCGATGAGCAGCTAGTACCCTTGCGCGTCACTCCACATTTATGTTGCTGACGGTGCTGACTTTTGAACCCAGGTCGGCTAAGCTTTGGACGACTTCAATGGCGCGATCACCTATCTGTATTCATTAATCATTAATCTTCGTTATACTACGGGTTTGTCACGCTTGCTCGTTCCTTTGTTAAGCTTGAGCTACTTACAGTCGTTGCCGCGACATTTTGACTCTTAGTCACCAATTTTTTACTCGAAGGCACCAATTTTTGACAGAGCGCATCAATTTTTCACTGCAAGTCAACAATTTTTGACAGTGCGCATCAATTTTTGACTGGAACTCAACAATTTTTAACTTCGAATAAAAACAGTATAAATTCAATAGTTTTTTATGGACAATTGAAGAAAATCAAAGCAGAATAAAATAAAAATAGTGATAAAGTATATAATTTTGCATCTAAATACCTAAACAAGTGAATTAAATTAATTTTTTTGGGTATTTTGTTTTGAATACATACGATGTATTTGTCAGAAAAATACATTTTTAAATTTTCCATGCGCTAATTTGCTAACATACAAGAAATCTGACGAACTATCGGCACAAAGCAGATCGGACGAAAATCGGCACACTGCCGAAAACTGCTACAATTACCCTACTATTTACATGTCTAAAATATATTTTTTGTTTTGTTTTTCCAATTACAAAAATTGTATATAAATTAAATTAATTTAAAAAAAACTTGTTACGATTGAATACTGAATACACATTGAATAATGTTAGTTTTTCATTTCTGTGATGCAAAAAATATAAAGTTGGCTGTAATGTGGCAATATTTGATGACTTAGAGTCAAAAATCGGTGCGTTAGAGTCAAAAATTGATGCGCACTGTCAAAAATTGGTGCTTTCGGGTTAAAAATTGATGCGCTCTGTCAAAAATTGATGCCTTAGGGACAAAAACTGTTAAGCGCTGTCAAAAATTGCTGACTACGAGACAAAAACAGGTGACTTCAGGCCAAAATTTGACGCAACGACTCATAAACTTGGAAGAAGTAAACAAAAAAATAATTCGCCGTAAAAAACTCACTTTTGAGCTAGACAATATTTTTATTTAGGATGTACAACCTAGACAGGTTGAAGTCTACCATTACTGAATTCTTAAATGGATTACACCCATACCTGCATAGTCAGTCTAATTTACGAGAGAACGGCTTCGAAAAGATACGACTCCGCCACGGGACCGCTAGATCAAGTATAAAAAACAATGATACTCTTCTTCTTCTTCTTCTTCTTTTAGCGAGACATTCCACGATACGACGCGGGAATCCAGCTTCCTGGGCCTTCTAGCGCTAATTCGTGGATTCGCTTACTCAAGACCTCTTTGAATGTGGACCGGCTACAAAGGCCATATGTCCCAAACAATGATACTCAAAACAAAGATATTGTTTGACATTTAAATTTGGTAAATGATTACCATTACTGTTACATGTTTGAGGTAGACTTGATCAAAATTAGGTACACTTGATCTGCTGTCCATCACTGTACGTTCTGTGGTGTCTGTCGCAAGTGGCTGACGGCAGAGCAAATGTTTTTTTGTTTATGTTTATATTTTTCCCTCACGTTACTCGTATTCAACGACAATCTTTAATCGCGTCAGCAAGAAAAACAGTCCCACAGAGTGTGTTATGTTGCATACGTTTTGTTTGGACGAACGTAAAGGATTGTCCTTTAGTTTACCCTTGCTGTTCGGATCGTTTGGTTTGGTTTTGTTTTCTTTTCCAAATTTCGTTCGGCATCGGCAAACGAATTTGTCTCTGTACGGTGCTGGAATCTACGTATTGACCGTACTGTTCGCTTTTTTTTTAGTAGTATGTTTCAAATGAGAGATAGAGAGAAAAAGAGAGAGAATCAAATAAAACTACCGCATTTGGAAATATTTGATTTTTGCTCTTCACTAGCTTGACTATTGCTGGTTGTTTTTGTTTGCGCAGTTAATGAGTGTGTCTAAAACAAAATACTAGCGTTACACATCGTATAAACTTTGTTTATGTTTGTGTATGTGACTAGGGTCATAAAACTGTGACGGATTGATATTGATTTACCTAATACTCATTCCTCCCAAAAGAGATCGAAAAGAGTCCCGCATACCGGAGGTCTTTGGTTTTGAAGTATTATGGGCAATAAAAATAATAAACCACCCAAAAGCAGCCGTTAAGCAGCTGTCAAACGAAGTGTAGGCAACCTGGAAGTATCCGTACAGGTTCGAAACGATACAACGCCACCGTCTTGTGTGTCGGACACAGGACCCAGGTTTTGGATGATGATTTTTCCCCAAGGTGCTTACCGGTTACCCGTTTGCAGGCTGCCGGGAGCACAAAAAAAAAAGGTTGAGCAATTTGTCACTCCACCGTCCAACACGTGTAACACGTGTCTGTGGATCATATTTATCACATCCTTACCACGCTAAGGCTCAGTTGACGGTCAAGTTGACGATATATTCCGGACTCGTTGCCCGAACGAGCGCTGCGGGAATAGAGCGATCGTCTTGCGGTTCAGAATCTCAGCTGTTCGCACCAATTATGTTGACGGTGTGCGGCGGTATACTTCTGTCAAGAAAAGAAGACGAAGTTGGTTTGGACGAACAGAAAGAATAAAGCGTTAAACAGTAATTTGATAGTTTTGTTCGGTGCTTGAACGCTGTAAGGCTTGCCCTCTCTGATGCGTGCTGTGACAAGACTTCACGAACTTAGTAAGTGTGCTTTGGGGAAGCGACGAAAAACCGACACACACACAACGTATATTCCAAAACACAGTCCTGATCGTAAAGGTTATACGATATTTTACGCATCGAGCTGTGGCTTTTATATTTGCTCTATTATTTCACCTCGAAAATCGGCCGTGAGTTCTATTGTGGTTCGGAAGTCTTACGGTTGAAAACAGTGCAGCGGCTCACCGTATCCTGGAGAAGGAATCTGGAAACGGCCTTTTTTTAAATGTTATTTCTTCCATCTGAAATGATTGTCTTACAACGTAAAACAATCCGACTGTAGCGCACACACCGGCAGTGGAAATTGGAATTCGTTCTATTTTGTGTTGTTGGATTTTTAACAATGAATGAAAATGCATATGCACCGGGAAGCCCCTGAAACGGGATTTGAATTCGGTGTAGTTCATTCTTCATCTCACGCGTCCCTTTTCCCATGGCGACCATGGTGTCTGGTTCCGCGCGGTGATACTTCCCAGGAAACGGATGAGAAACATAAAACTAACGCTGACTATAGCTCTACAGCATGTAATCTTTCCCACTTGGAAGCGTTTTTAGGAATAGAAGTTTGCATGTTTATAACACCCACTTAAGCTTCCTTACGGTGAAGCGAGATCGGTTCGATGACGCTCTAGATTTCTTCAAATCCGTTCTTTCCAAAACGTGTGTCGGTTTGCCGCTGTACAGCACATGCTTTATTAATTTAGACTAATTTGAGAAGTTGTTGTGGTTGTCGATCCTCAACCCCAAAAGAGTCAGAATTAGAAAAGAAAATCGAATGGCCGAAAGATTCACTCTCAGCACGGTGTCGAGAGAAAAGGGAAGCGTAATTAAGTGCCAAGACCACCTTGATCGAAGCCGAACCGGCAGTCAGCTTCTGATGGCTGATGTAGCATTCGAACAACAGTTGGACACACACGTTGATGAGATTATTAATGGTAGCTTCCACTATAATTACAAACCAAAGACAGGTGCCCAACCAAAGAAAAGAAATGATACTCAGTATCACACCAGAAATATGGACATTGATTCATCAACTGCACAGCGGACGACTCTTCTGGACACGTTCGCACTCCATGCAATGTCTTATCGGTCAAGAAATATATTTTATTCCTTCGGATCATTTCGAATACTGCGGACTCATGCGGGTGTACGTTTAATGTTTTTCTCCTATCAGCTTTAACTGTTTCGGTAGCAGGAAGTACTACGACTCGTTTGAGGAATACGCGATAAAATGCGTGTTTTTATTACATTATCTCCCCGTACGCAGGGCTGACTATCTAGCTACGGGTACAACTTTGTCACAGAAAGCTAGCAATAGCTGGCAGGCCAAGACCTCACGAGGTTGTAGGGTCAAGGAAGAAGAAGAAGCATCTCGAACAACAGTTGGACACACACGTTGATGAGATTATTAATGGTAGCTTCCACTATAATTACAAACCAAAGACAGGTGCCCAATCAAAGAAAGGAAATGATACTCAGTATCACACCAGAAATCTTCTTTCATGGCCTAACGACCTCTTAAGGTCATGCCTGCCATTTCTGGCTTACTAGACTAATTGATACCGCATAGTTGGTTAGTCAATCCTCACTATGGGGGAACGGCCCAGATGAGACTTGAACCCCGGTCCTGCCGTGTGAAGACCGGCGCCGCTGTCGCATCACCACCGGGCCGCCCCCACACCAGAAATATGGACATTGATTCATCAACTGCATAGCGGACGACTCTTCTGGACACGTTCGCATTCCATGCTATGTCTTATCGGTCAAGAAATATATTTTATTCCTTCGGATCATTTCGAATACTGCGGACTCATGCGGGTGTACGTTTAATGTTTTTCTCCTACCAGCTTTAACTGTTTCGGTAGCAGGAAGTACTACGACTCGTTTGTGGAATACGCGATAAAATGCGTGTTTTTATTACATTATCTCCCCGTACGCAGGGCTGACTATCCAGCTACGGGTACAACTTTGTCACAGAAAGCTAGCAATAGCTGGCAGGCCAAGACCTCACGAGGTTGTAGGGTCAAGGAAGAAGAAGAAGCATCTTAAGTGCGATAAGTTAAATGTTTTGGGGGTGTCGTAGAGTTCTTATCGTTTGATGTAATTTTGCAAACAGTGTTTGTCTAGTTTGGGGCGGATTGATTACCGAATCCCACTTGGATCATGTTATGGAATTCCGAAATGGCATGGTTGTATTACTGAAGAAGAAGAAGTCTAGTTTTCTTGTTGTTGTTTAGTCATGACGATATGTTTGTGCGTTTATCGTACTGATAGCACCGGTGCAAACTGACCCCAGAAACCGTCTGGTGACGCTTGAAGCCAACATGTCCGCCTACTTCAAATTAATCACTGCAAAGCGAGACAGTTTGTACCAAGCTAACAAACATCTCAATTGTAAAATACCATATAAATGTTGGAATTTTAAATGTTTAATAGTACTAAATACTTTGTGCTATGGCATTTAGGATATAAATTTATATAAAAAAAGTTGTCAACTTTCTTCCCAATCCAGGTCGACGAGTTGTAAGTGTGTTCGTGTGTGTGCGCATGAATCCCCAAAGATTCATGAATCCTCAAAAATTCGTGTATTCTCAAAAATTCATCATTTTACGCATTCTTTACGCTTCTTGATTTCTATTTTAACTCGTTCGTAGATAATAATCGATCTGAATTTGAATCTTTGAGGTTTCATGAATCTTTGGGGATTCATGAATCTTTTTGGAGCCGACTCCTGAATTGAATGACTCTTCACTGAAGATTCATATGAATGACTCTTCACTGAAGATTCATATGAATGACTCTTTTGATAAGATTAATTAAGCACAACACTAAAAAAAAAACAATATAACAACGTCAAAATATGCTGTCCACATCGTAAAGTGGCTAGATAAACCCTGTAGTTAACAAGCATTTCATACTTTTTTTTCGTAATAACAGCCAAACCATGATTTCATACTACTCTGTTTGAAATATGGGACTTTTTCGCGCTGTGGTGTATCGTTGTCGGATACAAACTAGACTTGAAATACATAATTTAAATTCATTTGTTAAACCTAACACATCTAAACTAACTGAACCTAACCTTAAAAAATTCTAATTTTATAATAATTCTAAGTACTGCAAATCTACGTATTAACCGCTTGACGTTCCGAGAGAGAGAAGAACGTGAAGAATGTTCGTATCAAACGTGTACCTTCAACGCTGTCACTGTAACACTGCTGGTCTTATCTTCTGCTCTGGCTCTACAACCTCAGTCGGTCTTGGCCTGCTATTTCTAGCTTTCTATGACTTAGTTTTACCCGTAGCTGGATAGTCAGTCCTGCGTACGGGGAGGCGGTCCGCCGGGATTCGAACCCCGGTCCTGCCGTGTGAAGATACACCACCGGGCCGCCCCCTGCTGGTCTTATACAGGATGTATTAGCAGTAATGGTATAAGATAGGTACGCGTGATTATACCTTATAATTATATGTAAAGTCTTCC